>CM077253.1:2506559-2586559 GCA_039654775.1 Spinibarbus caldwelli | reverse complement strand
AGCTGTTCGCTGCAGTGTGGATACGACACAGGATTGTATCGGCGACAGAACAAAGTTTTTACCGATGTGTGGATGGCAGTTTGGGCGGTTCTCTGCTTTATCTCCACTACGTTCACCGTCCTGACCTTCCTAGTGGACTCCTCGCGGTTTTCCTACCCAGAACGACCCATTATTTTCCTAAGCATGTGCTGCAATATTTACAGCGTGGCCTACATCGTGCGACTGACCGTCGGTCGCGAGCGCATCTCTTGCGACTTGGAAGAAGCGGCTGTGCCAGTGCTTGTGCATGAGGGGCTGAAAAACACAGGTTGCGCTATCGTCTTCCTCCTCATGTATTTCTTCGGAATGGCGAGCTCAATCTGGTGGGTGATCCTGACGCTTACGTGGTTCCTAGCGGCTGGGCTGAAGTGGGGTCACGAGGCTATCGAAATGCACAGTTCGTACTTCCACATCGCAGCTTGGGCCATTCCCGCCGTCAAGACCATCGTCATCCTCATCATGCGGCTGGTGGACGCTGACGATCTTTCTGGGATGTGTTACGTGGGAAACCAGAACCTAGATGCGCTTACTGGATTTGTAGTCGCTCCGCTATTTACTTATTTGGTAATTGGGACGCTGTTTATTGCCGCAGGCTTGGTTGCATTGTTCAAGATCCGCTCGAATTTGCAAAAGGACGGGACGAAGACGGATAAGCTAGAGCGGCTGATGGTAAAAATTGGCGTGTTTTCGGTCCTCTACACTGTGCCGGCAACTTGCGTCATTGCATGCTACTTTTACGAAATCTCCAATTGGGCTGACTTTCGCCAGACAGCGCGGGAATCGTACATGGCGGCGGAGATGCTGCGGATTTTTATGTCTCTGCTGGTGGGAATCACGTCGGGAATGTGGGTTTGGTCCGCTAAAACGCTTCACACGTGGCAGCGATGTTCCCACCGACTCGTGCACACTGGGCGAAACAATCGCGTCAAACGGACCGCCAACGGCTGGGTCAAACCGGGCAAAGGCAACGAGACGGTTGTGTGATAAAGAGACGGAGGCGCCCACGCCCATGTAGCACTATCGTTTGTTCACTTTACGCGAAATGTTCTTAAGATGATCTTACACTGGACGGTCCTGGTGCAGCAGTTTTTCCGTGTAAATATGCACTACTTCAAACTCTCACTGAAGTGCCTTCGTTTTTGTGGACGATTTTGGGAAACAGCTCTTTACTCCTCAGCGATCAGCGCCGTTTACCTCGCAACACGTCACAGCTGCCGGAATGCTTACGAGACTTGTTAATGCTATGTTCAAGTTGTATTGGAAATGCAAAATATTGAAGCACAAAGTAAGTGTGCAATGGCATGTCAGAAGTATGTGTAGAGGTTGCTAACTAACTTCAACTGTTGACATTTTGCTGTCGTTTTACGTCTTGCACGACGTCAGAATGCTCAAGCGAGTTTCCGTCAGAAACTTAACAAAACGTGAACGCGTTATAAGTTATTGTGCAGAGATTTCCTTCTCTATTTAGTTAATGTCTATTTTTGATATGACAAAGCTATGATGGGACTTTTGTTTTGTTTGTTTTTTGCGCTGTCAGACACACATTTACTCTGAATATGACACGTGACAATCACTGACCGTGCCGTACGGGCCTCCCGTAGGGTCGATGAATGTATTGACCGATGATAAACTCTTAAAACTTTTAAAAGTGCCTCAAAAACTCACATGCAGGTGGTACAGTCCTGGATTTCATGAAGGACTTCTGGATCGATTTGTACATAAACTGATGTTTGTAGTTGTAATATGTGTTATTTTTGTGTTATGAAATGCTAATTTATCTTTGTAAAAACTAAGAAACTGAACAAAACTGAATTTATTTAAGAATGCTTTTGTATCAAATGAAAAATTAAAACTTTTAAAATCAATTCCAGACTCGATGTGTATCTTTTGTTTGTAAACACGTAGTTCACAAATTAAAGGGTTAGTTCACCCCAAAATGAAAATTATGTCATTAATTACTCACCCTCATGTCGTTCCAAACCGGTAAGACCTTTGTTCATCTTCGGAACACAAATTAAGATATTTTTGATTAAATCGGAGAGCTATCTGACCCTCCATAGACAGCAGCGCAACTGAAATGTTCAGGTCCAGAAAAGTAGTAAATACATCGGTAAAACAGTCCATGTGACATCAGTGGCTCAGCTTCAGTTTTGCGACACTACAGGAGTACTTTTTTGCGCAAAGAAAACAAAAATAACAATTTACGCAGCAATTCTTCTCCCCCGAGTTACATCATCTGCCATTTTGGAGAGTACCCAAGAACGTATTTGACGTAATCAGCATAATTTACGTTTGTGGGGAAAGTGCACATGAACGTATATTATGCGTAATAAGCGTTGTTTACGCTAAGGGAAAAGCATGAGTATGTATTGTGATACTCTCTAAAATGGCTGAAGACGTAACTCAGGGGAGAAGAATGGTTGAGTAAATTGTTATTTTTGTTTTCTTTGCGCAAAAAAAAGGTATTCTCGTAGCGTCGCAAAACTAAAGTTGAGCCACTGATGTCACATGGACCTGTTTTACCGATGTATTTACTTCTTTTCTGGACCTGAGAACATTTCAGTTACGTTGCTGTCTATGGAGGGTCAGATAGCTCTCGGATTTAATCAAAAATATCTTAATTTGTGTTCCGAAGATGAACGAAGGTCTTACGGGTTTGGAACGACATGAGGGTGAGTAATTAATGACATAATTTTCATTTTGGGGTGAACTAACCCTTTAAAACTCCTTCTGTAGGCTTACAACTTCAGATGCCTTGTGACTCTAGTAAATCTGCACTATGTGACCAGGAATTAAAGGATTGTTTTGGGCATTAGGTAGCAAATCTCTCTTCGCAGAATTAGAGGCTTGACTCTTTTTTAGATTGTTTTAAAATTCCTCCACCCAGAAATGATTTGGACACAGATTTATCCTCTGGTCCAACTTTCCCCCTCGGGGTCACCACACCCGGCTCAGATGGTTTTAGCTCTTTCATGGGTGGTTAGTCTTGAATTGCTTTAATATGCTGAGTAAACTAAACATAGATATACATTATCAATATGGGAATTTTAAATTACCACATTTCATGGCCCAAAACAGTTGCATAGTCGGGTAAATGGTCAGTTAAGAATAAATACCTGTTTTTATCTAATAAATGTGGATTAAAATGTTTCACAAAATGTATAAAGTCACATCAGCCAATTTCTAATTTGATGCTGCCCCCTACTGGTCATTTGAACAGACTTGCAGTGACGTACTCAAAATTATTTTTAGATGTGTTGCTTCCATTAAATATCATTAGATTTTGTTTTCAAATTTATCTCTTTATATAACAAACAGCAATAAAGTAAAATTCTGAGACACTTAACAGTTAGTTGTGGTGATGGTTGTCTGACAGTTGGACACATAACTTCCAGGAAATATGCTTCAATAACAGTAAATGCTACTTTTGAAATAAATTTAACATGAAGTAGCATTTGCAACCCATTCACTGTCATAATGTGAAACAAAAGAAAAAGTGGGACTCCCAAAAGTGCCTGTGATGACCTTTAATTTGGCCCATCATTTCCACTTTCTTGTGGGGGAAAAACACACCATTTAACCATATCTTCATTTCTAATTTATCTTATTGTTTTAACTTTTTTTTTTTTTAACATGTAATTAGATTAAATTATTTTATAGTTGGATAATAGTAGTTCAGCCCACAGCCCTCTGTCAAATTAGATTTTTGGCACTTGGTGGTAAAAATAAAAAAATAAAAATAAAAAGTTAACATAGGCCTATATATCACTCGCATCACAAGACATGTTCAATCCATACCATAATCATATAACAACCAACCAATCAAGGTTATAAACGCTACTAAACTCTATTATTATGATCTAACTGATCTTAACCCTACTGAAAAAAAACCCAGCTAAAACCAGCCTAAGCTGGTTGGCTGGTTTTAGCTGGTCTTAGCTGGTTTAAGCTGGTCAGCAGGCTTGTTTTAGAGGGGTTTTGGCCACTTCCTTAGCTGGTCAGGCTAGTCTTAGCTGGTCAGGCTGGTCTTAGCTGGTCAGCCTGGTCTTAGGTGGTCAGCCTGGTCTTAGCTGGTCGGGCTGGTCTTAGCTGGTCAGGCTGGTCTTAGCTGGTCAGGCTGGTCTTAGCTGGTTTAAGCTGGCCAGCAGGCTGGTTTTAGAGGGGTTTTGGCCACTTCCTTAGCTGGTCAGGCTGGTCTTAGCTGGTCAGGCTGGTCTTAGCTGGTTTAAGCTGGTCAGCAGGCTGGTTTTAGAGGGGTTTTGGCCACTTCCTTAGCTGGTCAGGCTGGTCTTAGCTGGTTTAAGCTGGTCAGCAGGCTGGTTTTAGAGGGGTTTTGGCCACTTCCTTAGCTGGTCAGGCTGGGAGACCAGCTAAAACCAGCCTGACCAGCCTAGCCAGGCTGGGAGAGCAGCTAAAACCAGCTACTTCCAGCTTAAACCAGCTAAAACCAGCCACCAGCCTAGGCTGGTTTTAGCTGGGGTTTTTTTTTCAGCAGGAAATAACAACAAATATAGCTTATTATAGTTATTAATAACTCCTAAATCATGTCTTAACCAAAAGCATGTTGAAAACAGCCCCTACAACACGTTAGCAAACTAGCTAATTGCTTACATCGTTTAAAATACAATGTCTTGTAAATGTACTTACAGAAAGCACTTGGAAATGTTGTGAACAGACAAACTAGTCTTTGGTGTCAACTCAACCAACGCAATAAACTACGACATAACTTAACTAGACCTACTGATGAACTTTTTCTGTTAATTAAACGTGAACTCCCCCTACTGGTTAAAACTAACTACACAAGCCTAAACGTGAACTATTCACATTAAGTTATTAAACTGATAGTTATTTTTTACGCGTCCATTGTCGCGCCCGCGAACACAAGCGCTCGACGCATGCGCAGAAGAAATAGCTATAGGCTAATAAAAATATTAGCGATATGCTAACGTAAGCGGTAAAAACATAATATACTTTGGGCTTTATGCAATAGTCTTTTGAATGTCAAGTAACCGAATCTGATGGAAAGTCTTGAATAAACATCAACATAATCAAGAAACATTTCTGAAAATCTAACTAGTGAAAATCTTTAATCAGGGAACATTGACAAAAATATTTTTATTTTGTGTTTTTTTTTTTTTCCATCTTCTTTTTTTGAGAAATACACAGAATAATTTAGTCATAAATTACAGTAAGAGTCCTCTCAAGCAGTCAGAAAGCAAAGTGCATAAGACATTTCCACACGGAAACAGATTTAATTTTAATTGAAAATTAAATATCCTGTTACTGTCACCTTGAGAACAATTTTACAGTAAAAAAAAATATTCAACATGTCAGTAAATGTCACTGCAGTGGTGTAGAAAAGTAAAAAGTCAGTAGCCTACTAGTCTGTACACATGAACAAACAGATATGGACATCACATATTAGCAGGTTGGCATGCAGTAATGCGACGGTAAACATTGCATTTTGGGGAATGACCAGCAAAATCATGTAACAGTATTTGATTTTTTTTGTATTATGTTTCTTTAGCTCGTCTGAGAACTGGCTTTAAAAAATAAAGCTTCAAATAAATCGGCTTCTAGAAGCAAATGAAATGTGCCAGCATAAGACCATTTCAACATCATATTCTTAATGAACATAGATAACAGTCTTTAAAACTGTGTTGGTTACTTCAGTTCAGTCTTTAAAAAAGTTCTGAACTTTACAATTCCCACTCCTTGGAATAAAGTGGCACAATTTGAAACACTATATGGGATTGTGAATTATATAGAGCAATTTTTAAGAGCCATTAAACTTTGAATCTTTTCATAAGCACCATTATAAATCCCTCTTCCGGCAACATAAAGCTGAAACGTCTCCAAACGAATCCAAACAAACCCTCTGCATCTTCAGGATGCTGAAGAAAAGATCTGCTCTTCCGAATGAATGACTGGGGAAAGGAAAGGAACGTGCTCAAAAGCTTGTTCAAATGTGCCAGGACAGTCCAGCATCGCTCCGTGAAAGCATCTGTCAGGGCCTGCTTCTATACAGAAGCGAAGCCACTTTAAAGACACAGCGTTCAGATGGACAATCTGCCCTATTTGTCCATCTGTAGTCAGAGCTCTGGGTGCTGAAGCACTTCGGCTTGACATAACGGCGAAAATCTAGTCGCATCTCCTCAGTGTTTTCGTCACGTCTC
The DNA here is from genome assembly GCA_039654775.1 of Spinibarbus caldwelli. Classification (NCBI taxonomy): domain Eukaryota; kingdom Metazoa; phylum Chordata; class Actinopteri; order Cypriniformes; family Cyprinidae; genus Spinibarbus; species Spinibarbus caldwelli. Next base: position 2,580,344 of record CM077253.1, on the reverse strand, counting down.
AGACGTGCTGAAGCTGTGAATGGCAGTCGCTGGTTAGAAATACAGGAATTCCTTTGGTTATTCTTGGCGTCAACGATACATGACATCACTTGTGTATAAAAGGAAAAATTCACCCAAAAATCAACCAAAAGTTTTAGTAGGCTGTTGTTGTTTTAATTACAAATTCAAATGTCCTAGTGGCTATTTTCTATACAAAAACAATGTCAAGATTTTCATCTAACACAAAGTTATCAAATGACTTCAGAAGATGTGGAATATAGTGCATGAGCTGCATGGACTAGTTAGACTAGTAGATACTAATATAGTTTTAATTAACATTTTGAATTTATTTTTATTCTTATATTTTCTGTTTTCATATGAATTTTGATTACATTTTTATGTTTTCAATATGTCTGTATATTTTTTTTTTCCAGTTTTAGTTATTTTACTATATAAAGTTAAACAAAATGAAAATTAGAAACAATGCCTTGTCAATGAGCTGAAATAAATATGTTTAATTTTTTTCTCAGTTAATGTCTATTTTATTTCAAGTAATTTTTTATGGTTTTAATTTTTATTTAACTATAATTATTCTGGTATGGATGATTTCTATGGTGCTTTTGTGAGTTTCAGAACATTAATTGCAGCAATATAGCATGTATTTGCTAGATTTCTCATGAAAGAAGATGTGAGTAAATGTAAAATCATTTTTGGATGAATTATTGCTTTGGTGATATGAGAAAGTAGTAAGAAGATACCTACGCTAAAGGAACACCAGCACCCTCACCTGGATCCTCTGTGGAAGAGAGAAATGCAAAACATGTTCATACGTTTAATGGAGATTTGAATAATTCATGTAGTTTGGTGTGTCTCTGATAATTCAGTGTGTGTTTGTGTTCTTGTGTACCTGGGTTTTGTGATTGTCTACAGCAGCACTTCATCACCACGACAAAAATAAGTAACAGGACAAACACAAGCACAACGACGATAGCTATGATCACCTCAAGTGGGAAAGAATCTGTTTCACCTGCAAAAAGACAACAAAAAACCTTTGTTTATTCAACTTTTCCCTCTTACAGAATTATTTGTGACGCACTTGTTACTGGGGTTTCCAAAATGTGAAAAGTTTAAAAAACAGTGGAAAACTTTAATAAAATAGATTAAAATAAATATTTAAATAGATTAAAATAAATAATAAGCATAATCTAATTAACATTTAGATTAAAATAAATAGGAAATAATTTAAATGAAAATAAATAACAGAAATGTGTTAAAAAAATTAAAAATAAAAATGAGATGCAAATAAATAAATAAATAAATACAAAACCTGGTTTAAAATAAATAAGTAAACAATAAAAATTAGATAAAAAAATAAACAATACATCTAACAGTACAGTACTACAGTGAGCAGGGAAAAAATGATATTTATTCTCCCAAGTAATTTGTATAGTATATATTATACTAATTAAATTCTAATGCAAATTATTGGGTCTTTTATACATGAAAATTTACAGATGCCTTTTGAATTTTAGGATGGGGTCCCTCGCATGAGGATGATCCTGGAATAGTTTGCCCAAAAATGACCACTATTCTGATATTATTTATTCACCCACACATTATTTATGTATAACCTCATTAATATTCATGAGGTAAATTTTAGAGCAGCAAAGGGAAGGATTGCAAGTGAACAACGACTTCAAATTCAGCCTGTTCAATTGCAAAACCTCAAAACACTTGGAATAGTGTATAGAGTACTTTTTTATGCTTTTTGGAGATGTGGCCACTATAAATCATCATTTTATGCAATACTGAGATTCAACAACAACTTTTGAGTGTGTTACAGAGTAGCATCCAAAAACAAACTTACATATGGGGATGGTGTGGGAAACAGCGCTCCCTATGGCACAGCTGACATTAGTAGGCTGGTCACAGTGGTGCACAATAGTTTGGTTGATGGTCCAAGTTTTGGACTCGTTATCTGCTGAAGTCCAGTTGTAAACGGCGTTAGTCAGAATTTGATTAAGCCCCAGCCATCTGATGGCGCTTTGAGGGTATCCGCCCACCGCTGAGCAGCTTAGCTGACAGCTCATCCCTGAACTGCCATCACTGCGTTTACGTTCACTGCAGTCTGTCGTGATTGTGGGAATGCTGTACTCAGCTGTAAAAAGCAGAGAGCAGTGGAATAAGTGACATTTTAGAGATTCGGAGAGGTTCCCCCCTTCAGTGTTTCACTTCCCCAAAACCCACGTCAGTACAAGCATCCCAGAATCCTTAGTCAACAGTGAGTTTCCAATGCGTACCAGCACGCTCGCCCCCGCAGACAGACTTACATACGCAAATAAACCAACCAACGTACACAAACACACAAATAGCCTACATGCGCATATTCAAATGATATTTCGCAGAATGGCTTCATTATATACACATGAACACACAAACACTGTAGGAGTTTATCAAGGTTATGCATCATTCAGAATTGAAATGAGAATGGCTCAAAATCAGAACTACATTTGAATTTAGGTACGAAATGGGGTACATCAAAATTTAGGAAGTAAAAGAAAATTAAAAGTGTCATTTTTAAATGCATTTCATATTTCAGTATGAATTACGTACAATCACATATTCTCATACATAACATAAAAAAATTTAATTATTTGCAAAATTGCTCTAATTTCCTCAACATAAATTCACATTTTTATGTTAATATTTTTTATAAAAATATCTGAAAACATATCTGGATATTGTGTGGCAAAAAGGATTAATTAAAAATTAAATTGTACTGATGGCTGTTAATTGTTTTGACAGTATCAAACTTAGTTTAGAGTAATATCTGATCATTTGAGATCAAATATATTCTACATATCAGGTAATGATTAGCCACGATTAATAATGTAATTTTTTTTTTTTGTATTGTCTTTTTGAAATTTCTGTTATTGTGTTGAATTTCTTTGAATTGCACTTCTGTAAATTCCTCTTTCTGTCGTTCAGAATCAAATTCTAATTCAACTTCCTGTATGTTGTGGTCGATCTGATTCAAATTCACACTCGTAAACTGAATATGAGCCGATTCTTCAATTCTGAATTTAACCCAACCCTGTCGTCTGTATCTTGTGTCATACCTGTGACTTGGAGATTGATCAGAGTTGGTGTTTTATCTACTGAGCTGTAAAAAACAACACATCTGTACAATCCTTCATCAGAGACTGAGACGTTTCTCATCTCCATGCTGAGCTCCATTTGGTTGACATTAGTTCTGCTCATGTACTCATTCACTGGCACATTGTGGCCTGTATAAAACCCATTGATGAACACATCTTCGTTATCCTTTATAACTTTCTGTATGTACAATCTTTCAATGGGTTTGCTGTGGTTCGAAGGACATCTGAATGTGACGTTGTGACCCAAAACAGCCGTGATGTTCTTCGCTATATTGTTCTCACCTACACAAACACACAACATGACAGAAACAACTTCAATTTCAGAAGCATAGCTGATTATAAGGCAGGTATACTGCAGTCTAAATAGTAACATGTACTGTGGAAATTTTATACAAAATTAACGTTATATTCTGTTTTCACTCTAGCATTATGCTACTGTTTGGATAATTACATCACAGTATGAATGAACAATATAATGGCGTTAATGGAAACTGGGAAGACTAATAAAAAAATAAGTAAACAACTCACACACACATATATCAGCACTTTGTCAAGTCAAAATCAAACTTCACATGGCCTGAAAACATAATCTGCGGGTTTTTTAGTGAGCAATCAGCTTGTTGAAATTAAAGGTACATCTCCACATCAGTGACCAGTGTTTACCGAGCTCTGATGACTGATCATCCAAAAAATGTGTTTATTATTAAAAAGAACAGCTGCACTTCATTTCATAAATGAAATATACAATTGTTTAAATAAAATATATTGTTTAAATTGTTACTGCCTCGAGTTATTATTTTGGAATAAATGTAAAATGCTTAAAAACACTAAACTGATGAGATTTATGGTTTTAATAAACAGAACAGCCATTAACTATTGTTAATGTAAAAATACAAAATAGTTTTTATTCTGGAAGTGTAGGTAATGTTTATTTAACCAAGAAAATGTGACTGGGAGACTTTGCCTCCTCATTTCAGAATACTACTGTATGCCTATATATGTGTTTGTATGCGTGTGTACAATAAACTGTGTGGTGTGTATATACAGCAAATTATTTGGTGTAACTTAGTAAAGATTGTGGGTACAAGTCCTTTTTAAGATTATTTACATATAATCAAAGTCTCTGGTATGTGCCCATGTTGCTAAACGTGTGTGTTTGTGTGGGTGTGTTTGTTTCAATCAGGGTGATTCTCTATGACTTATTTCAGTGGTTTATAGGTCGTTTTCTTACTGTCCGAGTTTTGCTTCCTTGTTCTTTTAACTTTTTGGTGCGGAGGTGTATTCCCCAACTCTGACGGCTTCTAGTAATTCACCTCTACATCCAAACTTATCCATCCTCTCGTAATGTTTCTCTTTCAATCTCTACATATAGCACATCATTTTGATCGCTAGTCCTGCTCAAATCACTAGTAACTGTTTACAAAGGTGGCTGGTTGTCTGAATTTTCAGCAAAATTACCATTAAACACTAACAGGTGAAAATGTGAAATTCTGCAAAATGTCATTCTTACCAGATGTACCAGATGTAGCTGTTAGCAGCAGCGTGGTCACGACCAAGGCCAAGCTGTCAAAAACACACAAGCAAGAGCAAGGATTAGAGACACACAAACATCAACACTCACAATCATGTGAATTTGCATATTCCTCAAAAAAATTCCCATGACTCACTTCATAATGCTTTTACAAAAATAACTGTAGCATCAGGCCTTAATCACCAAACAACAGACTTGTCTGTGGTGTTGATTACTGATCTTCACTCTTAAAATAGCGTTCTGTATTTGCATCGATGGTTCCATGAAAAACCTTTAACATTCATGGAATGTTTCCAAGGTTCTATAGTTAAAAAAAGGTTCTTTGGAATTTTCTTCACACTAAGAAAAAAAGAACTGTTCACAGAAATGTTCTTTTTGGAATCCAAAATGGTTCTGCAAAAAAACATTTTTGGAAGCTTTATTTTTAAGAGTGCATGTGTGCAACTCTTGTTGCATGTGGTTAGGTTTATTATAACTAAGCAAACGGCAGCTCACTTCCTCATAAGTAAGCCTACTTTGTAGTATAAACTAATACTGTGAGTAACTGAAAGAGGATATCATTTCATGTGCAGCAGAGATGGATTAACAGTTTCTGATCTGTGGATTTTGCAGATGCAACATTATTAAATGATGTATAAATCAACGTCAAATCAGCTGAATGTTGAACTGCAAAAGGAGATCTGAATGTCTGGCATTAGTTTGGTAGAAATATTTAATCATTTAGACTAATGTGTTCACAGTCCTGAAAGCACCTGGGTGCATTTTTAAGATGCAATGACCAGGAACAAAAAAAAAAAAAAAAAAAAAAAAACTGCAGGAAACCGCCTAAAGAAAAATGATTTCCTGGTGTCCTTAGACCGCTCTAAATATACAAATGCAAACACATCAAACACAAACAGCAACTCGCTGAAGTGTACTTCCCTCTTAGTTTAAGAAATAAACAATCCATAAACGTCTAACACACACTCTCTTTTGTACACAAATTTTAAAAAAAAGAGATCTTACAAACCATATTAGTGAAGACATCTTCCATTGTTTCTCTATCAGATTAATTATGTTAATCTCCTAAACCCTTAAACCAACCCTCAGAAATCTGTGAACAGCATTGGATTTAAAGACAAACATGATCTGGATCATCTATGAGCCTTTAAATCTAATGACAACACTAGACAGATACACACACACACACACACACACACAGAGAGAGAGAGAGAGCGAGAGAGAGAGAGAGAGAGAGAGAGAGAGAGCTGTATCTGTACCTGTGAGTGTATAAGCAGCGCAGTTGTAAACTCATGCTGAAGGATGTGTGAACGGCAGAAACACTTACAGAGAGCAGACTGGCTTCTTCATGTCCTCCTCATCTGTCTCAGCATTAAGCACAGAATCTCGAAACAGGAACTACACGCCTACACCGAGAGAAAGGGACAGAGAGGTGATGTCACCCACTTCATATCGATACTGTCAGAGGGAATTCCACAGAACACACCCTCCATCAGACGACTAAACAATATTCAACTAAAGAGAGCGAGACAAACAGAACAGAGAGAGAAAGGAAACCAGTCCTATTGTGCAGTAGACAGAGAAACTGAGAATGCATTAAACCAAAATAAACTACGCTGCTTCTTGCACTGTTTTATTGCAGAGAGAGTGTAACTAAACTAAACTGATAGTTCTGCTTTACTGCAAATGGCATTAAACTAAACGAAACTACCCTTACAAACAAGAAGTTTATTCAAGTGTGCTATGAACATACTTTTAAAAAAAAAAAAAAATAAATAAATAAAATAAAGTATATTTTCAGTCTACTTTTTATGTACTTCTTAGTTGTAAACTAGTTCTGTACACAAAGTTTACTACTGTTACACTTAAAGTATGCTTATAAGTACACTTTTATAAACTATAAAGTGGGCCAATTTAGTCCCAAGTAGTATAGTATATGACTAGTATATGGATATTATTATATATATTAATATACTAAAAGTAAACTAAACTGAACTGAACTAAACTAAAATAAACTAAACTGATAATGCTGCTATACTCCAGATGACATTCATTTAAACTAAACTAAAACTAATTGTGTTGTCTACACTATGTCTACAATAAACTAGACTAAGATGAAAAATAAACTAATCTAATTGTGTTGTTTTACCACAGAGGGCATTAAACTAAACTAAACTAAACTAGACTTGATCAAACTTGTTGTGCCATTTTATTTTTTTATTGTACATTAACTAAACTAAACTAAATGGGCTGGTTTACCACAGAGAGAATTCAACTATACTAAATTACTCTAAAAGCTAAACTAAATGAATTGTGTTGCTTTACCCCAGAGGGCATTAAACTAAACTAAACAGGTTGTGCCATTTTATTGCATAGGATATTTAACTGAAGTAAACTAGCCTGAGCTAAATGGATTAGAGAGAATTCATCCAAACTCAACTGAACTGGTGCTAAACCGCCTGTGCTGATCTGCCACAGATAGTTTAGAGGTCACATGTGACACATTTACAGTCAAATCAAAGAGCTTCATAAATGATCCACATTAAACTGAAACTGATCAAAGGAAATAAAAGCTTCTGTGGGCTGATCACAGACACAGCACTAACAAAAGGGAAGAGAAATAAAGAGAAACGCCAGCTTAACTACTCATTATCCAGCATATGTGTGTGAAAGATCAAACCAGACACGCTTCACAGCACACAGTCAGTGTCAGACTAAACAGATCGTGTCCAGATCCACAAACACCTTCAGAAACCATCACTCAGATCCAGCCGTACATGAGTGAAAGTCAAGTGTGTGAAAGTGTTTGTGGAGCAAGAGTAATAAAATGAAGAAATATGTCCGTAAAGAAGAGGATAAAATGAGAGAGCACTTACTAAGGTTTGCGGGTTTTTCCTCCAGTGCGCAAGAGATGAAATGAAACACACACATATAACAGTTCCTTAAGATGACAGAGAGTGAACGAGCAAGAGAGAGAGAGAGAGAGAGAGAGGAAGTGCTCTTTACTAAGTGAGTAACTTCACATCAACTGTTTAACAGAACTGACACGCAGTCTGCTGAAGATGAACTTTAATAATATAAGGTTATTAAGAAATTGTGAGAAAGGCTAATTTAAATGTAAAGGGGAAATTACACACACAAAAACATATTCTGAAGAATGCTGGTAACCAAATGATTTTGGGTGCCTCTGGCTTCAATAGCATGGACAAAAATACAATGGAAGTCAAAGGGAGCCAAAACGGTTTGGTTCAAAATGATGCCAGAATGATTATTTTTGGGCGAATCTCTTTAACTAAACTATATACTACACTAAACTGGGCTAATAAATTACTAAATTAAATAAAAAAACTTAAAAAAAAAAAAAAAATCCACCTACTTTAACTACATCTAAAAATCTAAAAAAAAAAAAAAAATAAAAGATTAAAAATCTAAAAATGTTAATTTATTATTTATCAATATATTACATTAGAATGCATGAGTTTATAATTAAATTGAATCAAATTGGCTGTACAAGTCGTTTCAACTTGAAATATTAATCTGAAGAATTGTTTTAATTCCTTTATATTCATTAGCCATTTATCATTTAATCATTTATTTATTTATTCAATAATTATTTTTATTATGTTTTCATATTTTATATCATTTCTTTGCTTATATTGCTTTTCTATCATTGCAGTCTGTTTATAAGACAGGTTTTGGTGTTGACAGCGTGGGGACATATCTTAAGGTCCCCTGAAGGAAAACAGTTTACATGTCGTTTTACATCATAATTCAGTTAACTAAATAACAATAAATGTTACTGGGAAATTCCTGCATTAAATGTAAAGAAATGTTTGTGTTTGTGTGCATTCAGGTGAGACGGATTCATGGCAATCTCATTCACAAATGTGATGTCACATGACATGCCTGAGTGATGATTATTTAGGTTTTCACACCTGACTGAATTATGACAACAGTTCAGTGATCACACACACATATCTCATTATCATCTCCTGACTTCACAAGAATTGCATGAATTCAGCCTGGACCCACCTACACAATACTGTCCAGAGAAACTGGTAAACAACTACCGCAATGTGCAAGCTTAAATATTTTACCCAGATTTTATTCATGCATTCATCAGATATTTTGATCCAAAGTGACTATATCGCATTCCCTCAGAATCAATCCCTGACCATGGTGTTGCGAGTGTCATGCTCTACACTTTGAACTACAGTGAAAAAGCCCCAAAAATAGTGAGCAGCTCGGATCATTTGATTTTCTGAGAATTTAAAGAGAAATGTTTGAGTTGATATTAGGAACTTTTGATTCCAGGTGTATTTTCAGTGCAATTTTTTTTTTTTTTTTTAACTTTTTTTCCCCAGCATAAATATCTATACATTCTGAAAACAAAATTAATTTATGAGAAGCAAAATGACATAAAATATTAAGACTTATTTTCTAAAAAACGAATCAAAATTAAGTGAGTTTTTGCTTAAAATGACAACAAAATATCTGCCAATGGGTTCATAAACTTATTGCTTTCCCTTTGAATTAAATTTATATTTCTGACCCCACTGGCAGATTTTTTTTTTTTCTGCTTGTTTTTTTAAACATTACATTACATTAAGTAATTTTTATTTTTTTTAAACCTCTTATCTTGATTCTCAAGTAAATTGTGTTTTTAAGAATATTTGGATATTTGTACTGAAGAACAACAGAAAAATACTAAATAAGAAAACCATTTTTTGCAGTGTTGTTACATTTGAGCACAGTTTGAGACATCGTTCCTCTTTTCAAACTCCACATGTGCAAGACTCCTGAGATCTTTATGTCAGTAGAATCATCTGAAAACTTCAGACTTCAGTCAAAATCTCCATTAACGTTTACAGCCTCTTAGAAGAAGCAGCTGAGATATTACAGTAATGCCATGAATGTCAGGCCTGCTCACAGTCACAGATTTTCTGTTCGTCCTTCTCTTACGGGATGTGTTGCTGTGTGATTTTACTTCCTGCTCTATGATATCCAGAGCGTATTTGAGAATGTCACTGTGGTTGGGACATCAGCGAGTGGAGGAATGCGGTCACGGCTCGATGTGAAAACCTGGTTAATAGGTCTAGTGAAAGGCATTAACATAATGTTGAGCTGAGGAACGTGAGCTCTTTCTGAAGCTGCTGTTTGTTTATTTCCCACTTCATATGCTTGTATTCATAAGATCTCTACATGTCCAATAATATTATCTGAAGAATTCATTTATCTAATACACACATAATCTTTCCACAAGAAATTTAAACAAATAACTTGCCCAGAAATAACTATTTTGTCATTTTGTACTCACCATCATGTCGCTGCAGTGCAAACCCATATGACTTCTATGGGACACAAAAGGAAATGTTTAGCAGAATGTCCAGACTGCTCTTTTCCATACAACAAAAACAGGGACCAGGATCTGTAAAGCTCCAAATATGTCATAAAAATACCATAGCAGTCAATATATACTACCAGTCAAAAGTTTTTGAACAGTAAAATTTTTAATGTTTTTTAACGAAGGCTCTTCTGCTCACCAAGCCTGCATTTATTTGATCCAAAGTACAGCAAAAACTTTTGAAATATTTTTTACTATGTAAAATAACTGTTTTCTATTTGAATATATTTTAAAATGTAATTTATTCCTGTGATTTCAAAGCTGAATTTTTAGCATCATTACTCCAGTCACATGACCCTTCAGAAATCATTCTAATATTCTGATTTGCTGCTCAAAAAACATTTATTATTATTATTATTATTATTATTATTATTATTATTATGTTGAAACAGCACAGTAGAATTTTTCAGGTTCTTTTTTGATGAATAGAAAGTTCAAAAGAACAGCATTTATTTGAAACAGAATTTTTTTGTAAAATTATAAGTGTTTTATCATCACTTTTGATCAGTTGAAAGCATGCTTACTAAATAAAAGTATTAATTTCTATATTAAAATATATATATATATATATATATATATATATATATATATATATATTCAAAGATTATTTCAGATAAATGCTGATCTTTGGTCTTTCTATTCATCAAAGAATCCTGAAAAAAATGTACTCAACTGTTTTAAATATTGATAATAATAATCAGAAATGTTTCTTGAGCAGCAAATCAGCATATTAGAATGATTTCTGAAGGATCATGTGACACTGAAGACTGGAGTAATGATGCTGAAAATTCAGCTTTGATCACAATAAATTACATTTTAAAATATATTCAAATAGAATATATTTTAAATAAATAAAATTGAAATTATTTTAAATAAATAGTTTTTGCTGTACTTTGGATCAAATAAATGCAGGCTTGGTGAGCAGAAGAGACTTCTTCAAAAACTTTTGACTGGTAGTGTATATAGATTTGCACATTTTATGAAGAAAATGTCAATAATGACGTGGCAAAATGCCCTGGATATACCTGCAATACCTTACTTTTTAAGTGGTTGTCAGGGTGTTACTGTGTGGCTAATAAGATGTTCTGAGTGAAAGCGAGATTGTTCTAAGTGGTTGCCAAGACATTGTTGCTACAGTATTTCGGTGGTTGCCACGTCATTACTATGAGTTTGCTGAGGAATTTCAGTGTTTCTAGGTGGTTTCTTACTATATAAAGTGAAAACGCTTCATCCTCAAGTCTCTAAGATTTTCCCCTCTCCAGATCACTAATGCTAGTTATAGCCATATTACATTCTGGAGTAATCACACCCATAGGAGCAATAGTAATACTTACCTTAGTAAACATCACTAATGGTTTCAGGTTGCTCAGGAAGTCAAAGTCATGTTACTAACAACATGACAGGAGGCAGAGGCTCCTCACCTGGTCACATGATTAGTCACCAGCACCAGGACGACACACTTTACTGGAACTCAGGAATTTTAGGGCATTTCCAAATCGCTTCTTCTCAGCTCGGCTTTTCCTTTTCTCGGTCGCTCACTTTCTATTCTCACTCCGCCTTATTCCATAACCCTCCTTTCCTGCTTCCCTCAATCCTACAGCATGGTTCTTCTTAACACTCATTTATATTTTCAGGGTTTATGACTCAGTGAGCTGTGATTGAGTGTTTGTACTCACTATCATACACACATTTTTCTCCCACACACACATGGAATGACATCAAATGTAGATGATGTGTGTGTGCTCACCATTTCTCATATCATGATTATTTTAGGGAAATTCTTCCTAAACTCCTCTATAATTTTCAGTGATAAGCCTTCATATAGAAAAAGGAAGTAAAAAGTACTGAAAAGAGGGATTTTTAAGAGTTACCGACGACCGGCACACCCTGATATTTGAACAAAAGTAAAGATGAAAATCAGCTCGTGATATGCCTGTTTGTTGTTGTTGTTTTTTTTAAATAAGTTTTACTTCCTGATACTCGATAAACATGATGTCAGGCAGGACGGCTTTCCTGAGAACTGTTAAATAACAACCACAACACACGCCCATGTCTGTGGATGAGTGTTAGTAAATGCAGTACTGTCCTGAGTGGCCTGCTGTCTCTGAAAGGCCATGAAGCCAGACCACACCAAATGCACACAGGCAGGAATTCTGGGAAGAATCTGCCATCTAGTGGCCAGCACAGGCTTTGTTTGAAATGGCATACTAGAGCAGTGGTTTTCAAACTTGTTCCTGGGGACCCAAAGCTCTGCACATTTTGCATGTCTCCCTAATTTACACACCTGATTCAGATCATCAGCTCATTAGGAAAGAGCTCCATGAACTCAAATGAGTGTGTCAGATAAGGGAGACATGCAAAATGTGCAGAGCAGTGGGTCCCGAGGAACAGGATTGAAAATCACTGTACTAGAGAATTACAGGTACTATTTCTTTAGTATATAGCATGCATACTTTTGACTACATTTAAAAACGTACAGTATAAAGCAAGACACAATGCAAGAACTTGAACTGAGTGGTATTTTAAAATATTTTCAAATATGCAATATGTTTTTAACATCTGTGTTTTGGACTGTCAAAATGTTGTTTTGATTATATTTTATATTAAATTATATATTGTATTATATTATATTATTTATTGAGCAGGATGAGAAATTAGCCAGGGCTTGGGGTAAAATGCAAGCAAAATTCAAAATACATCCAAATCTTTATTTTTTTTTAACATTCAAAATATTGCTTAAAATGCTATTTCGGGCTTAGATAATTGTTCTGATTCAATATGCATGAAGCTATGAACTGTTGTAAAGTTTTAAACATTCAATATATTCTAATATATTGAATAAATTACATGTTGATTGTTCAGATTGCCCGAAGTTAAAACATTTAAAATAATAATTTTAAAAAAAGTCTGTATTTATTTTTATGCTCAATATTACAACGGTATGTAACTTGTCATATTAAACATGCAATATATTTAGGTCATGTGACAATATTTTAGCATATAGTACATAATTATTGTTTCACATACTTAGGTATCACTATTTTTAAAATAGTGGGGGCTTTATTTTTGTGTTTTTTTTTTTTTATTTGCCACATCTGGTTCTTAAAATGTTATTCTAAGCATGGATACTTATTCTAATTCATTAGATGTAAATCAATTGAAGCATTTGACATTTTTGTGTTCAGAACATCCCTTTTTGATAGTATACAGTATGTATGGAGTATGCAAAATGTTTGAAGAAATATAATAGGTGCAATATAGATGACCAGAGCTCAATGCATGAAATACCATAATGCAATGCAGAATACTGCTGTTTGAAACATTAGCTGCATACTGCAATGCATACTTTTTTTTAAGCATGCAGTATACAGTATATACTGTACAGTGCATTATGCAGTATGTCAGTGAAAATAAAATTCATTAGCCTCAGGTCAAAGGTCAGCCTGATTTTATTTAGTTTATTGATTCACAGGGGCAGAGGTCATTGCAGGGGTCTTTTCCGGGTTCAGTGTTGGAGTTGTGTTTGGTGTGAGGTATCATCCCATTGGCTACAGGCTGATTTTCAGCAAATGATCAGTTTTGGGGGAACTATTTGTTTAAAATAATGGTAAGTAGTATTGCATTACATATATGAATGCCTTTTGAATTTTCTGAATTGGCAATGTTAAAAATACTGCCAAAATGAAAGCGTCTGGAAGCGTGTGTTCAATGTTGCAATATATTTAGACATTTGTGGGGGTTTTTCTTTCCAGAGAATCAGAACTGAGCTGATCTGGCTTCTTCAGATCTTGAGAAACACACACAAAACCAGATTCACTGGGGCAAGACGGCATATGATTGGTTGAGGTTTTTCCACTTCCTCCATTCACTGATGACTGAAGGGAAACACTTACGCGCAGACATTTCATCATCCATGATCATGAGTGTAAATAATGAACACGGACATCAGTTACTGTCATGGGATGATCGGATTCAGTGTGAAATCTGGATCTGGATATGAGTAATGAAATGAATCAATGAAACTGATGTCAATGCAAAAATAATCTTTTATTTATCAAAAGAGTTGTGATAACAGAACATACTGGACATGACATTTTCATATGAGGTGAACACAGTGATGGATGACAACAACAACAACAAATTAAACATGCAGAGAATCAAATGGAACTGAATGAAAATAGCTGTAAATTTGTTATGGAACATGACAGAGGGGATGAAACCTCAAAAAACACATTCAAAATATGTCCAGCATTGATTGCAGCAGGATTCTGCCCTCTTGTGGCTGATGCTCAGTAACACACTTCACACCTCTGATCTCAGCTGACCCTTCATGAGCAACTACTGCCATTCATTATCAGATAAGCATTTTATATATGGAGAAAGCAACAGTGTCCAAAATGATGCTATTTCAAGTGTCAGACATTGAGAGAAGTGGTGTTTGAAACCATAGTGGAGATGATCTAGTGTACTAGATAAGTGCACTACTATCTAAACCGATTACAGCAGGGTTTCCCTGTGGGTTCTTGAGGGAGCTGCAGTGGGTTTAAAAGGGTCCTATTATGCTTTTTCACTTTTTGAATTTTAGTCAGTGTGTAGTGTGTATGTTTGGGCATAAAAAGATCTACAAAGTTACAAATCTCAAAGTGAACTCCAAAGGGAGATATTTAATTTTTAAAAAATCCCTTTTCAAGAACTACAACGAACGGCTTGTTTTCCTGTATTTGTGACATCACAAAGTGGCCCATTAGAATATCATTAAAATAAATCCCGCCTGCGTTTCAAAACTGAAACCCGGTGCTGGTGTTTTTATATCACTGTATTTCTGATGGAAACCGACTGTCTTCAGAAAATTTTGGATGTCATTTTCATTTCATCTTGCATGTAATGTCTGATAAAGCAGCGTTTGTGAGCGGAGCTCTGCTTTGTGTACAGCGTTACCGAGAAAACCTCGCTCTCTCCCGCTACAACAGCACCTCCCGCTGACAGAGAGTTAATTTGCATATATATGCTGCCACAAACAGTGTAACTCTGTGGGACTGTGGTATAAATAAATTCAACTGTATAACAGTTTCACTGCAATTCATGTTATAATGTTAGAATTAAAGAACAATAAACATAATACATATTACCGTTGCACTTATCTGTACATAGTAAATGCAGTTATTTTTAAGATGTTGTTCACATCCTATCTAAAACGTGATTTAGCCAAAAAAAAAAAAAAAAATTCACAATATCGTTAAAATAACAATATCTTTATCACTTTAATATGTCTTGCAATATCCGTGCGTGCAAAGGTTCTGTGCGATCCTCTTGTTCAATATTCTCGGGGTCTGAATTGATATGGCAATATTGAGGAACTTGCTGTTTTGGCAAGGGGCGGGGCAGTACTGAAACACCGTCTAAGCTGTTCGCCAATCACAACGCACTGAGACAGCTAACCAATCACAACACATTTCATTTTTCGGAAGGCGGGCCTTCATCAAACTAATCGAGCCGTTTGTGCCAGGCTGGGGAGGAAGGTATTGTAATGTAAATTATGTGAAAAATAATGCGATTTTCGAACCACCAAGCATGAGAGCATGTTCTAGTACACCCACAAAACAAAATCAAGACTTTGTAAAAGAGCATAATAGGACCCCTATTTATGTCCTAAACCCTTAAACTAACCCTCAGAAATCTGTGCACATCATTAGATTTAAAGACAAACATCATCTGGATCATCTATGAGCCTTTAAATCTAATGACAACACTAGTTATCCACACACACACACACACAGAGAGAGAGAGAGAGCGAGAGAGAGAGAGAGAGAGTATACTTTCAGTTTATGTACTTCTCAGAAATGTACTTTATATACTTCGCAGTTGTAAGTTTACTACTGTTAGACTTCAAGAATGCTTATAAAGACACTTTTATAAACTAAAAATTGGGACAATTTAGACTCAAGTAATATTAAAAATGTACATTTACTAAATATACTACCAATACATGAATAATATATTTAAAATATACTTGAACTTGCAGTCCGTAACTTTTGCCTCTTTGTCGCCATCCCTGTTTGAAAACCTGGAATTGCAGTTCTGTGCGGAATTATGTTCCGTGTGCGGGGTTGTGATCCGGTGTTCCGGCACAGCTCCAGCACGGATGAATCTAATGTTTTGAGGTGAATGTGTGGCAGTCAGTCACCGCACCGGTGTGGATACTGTACTCAGGATTCACAGATTCTTGCCTACGTCTTGGAATATATGACCCAAATAAAAATTTTCACCATATATTGCCATCTGAACAAATAAGTAACAAGTCTGCCACGTTTGTTCTGCCCAACTGAGGAAAAAAGAATTACAATAAATCGCGCTACCAATGGTAATTAAATCTAATGATCGGTTAGTTCATATCACATCTAACCGTGCAAATTATTATTATTGTTATACTTTATTCTCAAATTATTAATGTTAACAACATCAGCATTGCGTGACAATGAGTATAGTGTGTATTAGCGTGTAGATTACAATTTCTGTACAGTCTAATATCTAATTGTCATACCATTCGAATTTCATGTTAAGAAATTCTTTTAACCCAAAAAGCAAACTATGCTCCCTTCGAACTGGTTCTCTTTAAAATACAAATCTCGTGTAATCCCAGGCTATCTGTAATCAGAAGCACATTTAAAACTGGAATATAATTTAATTTAATTCACATGTGTTTCATAAACACATAATCCTTTCTGGATTACAATCTGCCATCAAAATGATACATTTAATTATTCTAGCTGCTGTGAGAAAAGTCTGTTAACGATCTGCTATCTGCAGGATCCTCACATGCCATAGCCTAGTAGCCGAGACAACTTCTTTATGTTTACAGACATGACATAATGACACAGTGCCATGCTCGAATTTCCCGCGGAAACCTACCCGTACCACTCAAATTAGAAAACATTATTATAACCCAGCAGGCACAAAACAGGCACACAACGTCATAAGACGTTGATGTTTGGTTAAATTTTGGTTGGGACGTCGGGTGACTAAAATTCAACGTAAATTCAACGTCTAATGTCAATGTTAAATTGATGTCCAATACCGACGTCAGCTGATGTTGAGATTTTGTTGTTTTTAGGTTGTGCAACCAAAATCCAACGTTAAGTCAACGTGAAATTGACGTCAAATATTGATTTCGGATCATTTTTAACCTAAAAAAGTTAAGGACTGCGGCTTTAATGTGGATCATTTATGAAGCTCTTTGATTTCACACGTGAACTCTGAACTATCTGCGGCAGATCAGCACAATCACAGGTTTGTTTAGATGAATTCTAATCCATTTAGCTCAGTCTAGTTTACTTCAGCTAAATGTCCTATGCAATAAAATGGCACAACCCGTTTAGTTTAGTTTAGTTTAATGCCCTCTGTGTTAAAGCAACACAATTAGTTTAGTTTTTTGCTTAATTTAGTTTAGTCAAATTCTCTTTGCAGTAAACCAGCCCATGTAGTTTAATCTAGTTTAGTTTAGTCAAAAACAAAAAAGGGTTTTCAATCATCAACACAATAATTGTAATACAGATTTGAATTGCTGTTGTTTTTCAGTACATTAGAAAATGTCCCGTTTAATTCCTGTTCCTGTGGCTCAGTGGTAGAGCATTTCGTTAGCAGCACAAAAGGCCATGGGTTCATTTCCCAGGGAACACACATACTGATAAAAAAAAATGTATAGCCTGAATGCACTGTAAGTTGCTTTGGATAAAAGCGTCTGCTAAATGTTAATTAGTTTTTTCTGTGCAAAAAAAAAAAAAAAGTATCATACATTTTTACCATGATTTACAGAAAACAGCTA
This sequence comes from Spinibarbus caldwelli, assembly GCA_039654775.1. NCBI lineage: Eukaryota > Metazoa > Chordata > Actinopteri > Cypriniformes > Cyprinidae > Spinibarbus > Spinibarbus caldwelli. The sequence continues at coordinate 2,562,450 of CM077253.1, read as the reverse complement.
CTAAAATATCATTCAGTGTAACAATCTTATCAGGCATATTTACCACAAGAACCAGTTTATGACATTAAAATACTAATTAGTTTTACCTCCAAATACTACTTGATATTTTACATTTTTAAACTTTGCCACTATCCCATTTTGGCCATTTGTCAGCAAGAATTTTTTACTCATTTAAAATGCAATATTTTTTAGTATGCTCACTTATTCTTTTATATATTTTAATATGTACAGGTCAGAATAAGTTTGTTGTTTCAATTTTTACATAAATATGAGTGTTATACTGAATGACAATGAAACATTATTTCATGCACATTTTGACATTTTATTCTCACAAAACTTATTTGAAACCTTAAAAGTAAAACACTTTACTTACATTTAATGTGCTTTCTATGTACATAAAATCACTTTTGTAAAATTTCTTTTGATGCGGACATTTAAATGTCTTTGACCCCATACATTAAAACAATAAAATGGTACACCATGTTTAGTCTAGTTTAGTTTAGTTTTAATGTCCTCTGTGGTAAAACAACATAATTAGTTTAGTTTAGTTTAGTTTTTAGCTTAGTTTAGTTTAATGCCCTTTGCACTGCAGTAAAGCAGCACCTTTCGTTTAGTTTGGTTTAGTTCAGTTTAGTCTAGTTTATTGTAGACATAATGTAGACAACACAGTTAGTTTTAGTTTAGTTTAATGCTATCAGTAGTAAATCAGCAGTATAGCAGCATTATCAGTTTATTTTAGTTCAGTTTATTTATCCTTACAAAAATAAGTATATTTAAAGCTGCAGTGCGTAACTTTTGCCTCTTTGTCACCATCCCTGTTTGAAAACCTGGAATTTCAGCTCTGTGCGGAATTGATTGATTTATTGATTTCGGATCATTTTTAACCCAAAAAAGTTATGGACTGCAGCTTTAAAGTTAATTTTATTAAGTATACTTAAAGCTGCAGTCCGTAACTTTTTTGGGTTAAAAATGTTTTGGGTTAATGTTGTTAACATTAATAATTTGAGAATAAAGTATAACAATAATAATAATTTGCACGGTTAGATGTGATATGAGCTAACCGATCATTAGATTTAATTACCATTGGTAGCGCGATTTATTGTAATTCCTTTTTCCTCAGTTGGTCAGAACAAACGTGGCAGACTTGTTACTTATTTGTTCAGATGGCAATTTATGGTGAAAATTTTTATTTGGGTCATATACTCCAAGACGTAAACTAGAATCTGTGAATCCTGAGTACAGTATCCACACCGGTGCGGTGACTGACTGCCACACATTCACCTCAAAACATTAGATTCGTCCGTGCTGGAGCCGTGCCGGTGTTGTGCCCAACTCTGACCCCCGCCAGATTATTACCCCCCTAGTATTGGTAGGTTTAGGGTTAGGTGTGGGGGAGGGGTTAGGATTAGGGGAGGGGTTAGGATTAGGCAATCAGATAGCGAGTTCAACGAGAGGGGGTAATAATTTGGCAGGGGTCGAAAATGGGCACAACACCGGAACACCGGATCACAACCCCGTGGACGGAAGATAATTCCGCACAGAGCTGCAATTCCAGGTTTTCGAACAGGGATGGCGACAAAGAGGCAAAAGTTATGGACTGCAGCTTTAAACTGGAACTGATCAAAGGAAATAAAAGCTTCTGATGACAGACACAGCGCTACCAAAAGGGAAGAGAAACGCCAGCTTAACTACTCATTATCCAGCTTATGTGTGTGAAAGATCAAACCAGACACGCTTTACTTGAAAGTGTTTGTGGAGTAGGAGTAATATGAAATGTGTCAGTAAAGAGGTTAAAATGAGAGCACTTACTAAGGTTTGCGGGTTTCTCTTCCAGTGAGCAAGAGATGAAATCAAACACACACATATAACAGTTCCTTAAAATGACAGAGATTGAGCAAGCAAGAGAGAGAGAGAGAGAGAGAGAGTGCTCTTGACCTCAGATTGACAGTTTCACAGAACTGATACGCCGCACATGAACGCAAACACTGCTGAAAATCAATTTTAATAATGTAAGGTTTCTGAATGGTTCTGAAATTGTTGAATAAACTGAATTAAGCTGGACTAAGTTTATTGTTTATAATTTTGGTACATTATAACATTATGCTTTATGTAGGCCTGCCAGTATTATTTCTGAATCCTCATAAAATGTGACTTATCCGTATTGTTTTGCTCTCAAAAATGAAAACTTCATGTTAAGCATGATTTTTAAAAACATGCAGCAAACGAAAGGAATATAACCAGATTTGAACATTTTATGAAGAAAATGAGAACGCTGAAGTGGCAAAATGCCCTGCATGGCAACCACCTGCAATACCTTAGTTTGGCCCAAATAACAGTGCTTGGGCATTCTGAGTGGTTGCTAGGGAATTGCTATGTGGTTGCTGAGTGCTCTGAGTGGTAGCAAGGGAGTTTTGGGTGGTTGTCAGGGCTAATAAGACATTCTGGGTGATTGGTCTAAATGGTTGCCAAGGCATTGTTATGTAGTTCTAAAGTATTTCAGATGGTTGCCAGGGCATTACTATGAGCTTGCTGAGGAATTTCAGTTATATATTATATTATGAGAAATTAGCCAGGGATAATGCCACTAAAATTCAGAATTAGGTGATTAATTATTGATTGATTGATTGATTGATTGATTGTACATCCAAATTTAGTTTTTTAATCATTCATTTTGGGCTTAGATAATTGTTCTAATTTAATATGCATGAAGCTACGAACTGTTGTAAAGATTTTTTTAAACATTCAATATATTTGAATATATTGAATAAATTACTTGTTCAGATTGCCAGAAGTAAAAAATAAAAAATTAATAAATAAAATTAATTTTACAACTGGATGTAATGTGTCATATTAAACATGCAACATATTTAGATCATGTGACAATATTTTAGCATTGTACATAAGTATTGTTTCATATACTTAAGTAGCACTTTAGTGGGGGCTTTATTATTATTTACTGTTTTTTTTATTTGCCACATCTGATGTCTAATAATGGTATTCTGGTATTCTTTTATGTTCAAAACAGCATATCATCCCTTTCTGATAGTATATTTAGTATACAGTATGTATGGATTATGAAAAATGTTTGCAGAAATATAGTAAGTGCAACACAGACAACCAGAGCTCAATGCAGGAAATACCATAATGCAATGCAGCATACTACTGTTTGAAACATTAGTTGCATACTGCGTTGCATACTATTTTTTTAAAAAAGCATGCAGCATACAGTATATACTATACTGTGCAGTGCCAGTGAAAATAAAACGCATTAGTCTCAGGTCAAAGGTCAGCCTGATTTTATTTAGTTTATTGAATTCATGGACAGTATTTACATATTACCTGAAAGTTATAGTGATTTACAAGATTCATTCATAATATTCGCTGTTTTATTGTCCAGCAGTGGGAGTCAACAGTGTGTGGTTTGTAGCTCATCTGTCTGGTTATTGTTGATTGGCTCACAGGGGCAGAGGTCGTTGCTGGGGTCGTTGCCGGGTTCAGTGCTGGATTTGTGTGTGGCGTGAGCTATCGTCCCATTGGCCAAAGGCTGATGCAGGTGTGTGTTCCACTGAGTACCGATAACTCCGCCCCAAATTCGATGACTTTCCTGAAAACTCACGCAGATTGCGCAGCCCCGCCCCTTTTGCTCACAGCCCCGCCCACTTCTGTCGCGTACGCCCACATGCCTCACTCCGCCCCGCCCCCCTTTGCTACGCCGACTGAGCGAGACGGTCTGCGCATGCGTGTAGCGCGTAGCCACAGACGCAAGGTCTGAATGGGAAGAAGTGCTATCAATGAGTCTTTTCCCGAGAGCGATTGGTCGCAGAGGCAACGCGAGTCGCAGAAGCTTCCAGAAGCGTGAGTTTATTCGCTCAGAGCGTGCGTCGTGCCAGCGGATGGAGGTGGAGTTGTTGCGTAGTTCTGCGACTTCGCCGCAGGGGGCGCTAAACGCGCGTTTTCTCACGGTGATGATGGGAAAACGCGATGCGTGATGCAGGTACAAACACAGACGGCACTCCAGAAGACTGATGCTCTTCTCACACAAACAGTCTGAACTCAACACCACCAGCAGTCGACGACACACCTGCATACACCTGAGAACCGACTCCATCAGGTCTGAGAGAGAGAAACACAAACACACACAACACGAACTGATTACACCTCAACACTTCTGTTCAGCAAGGGTGCATTAAATTTATCAAAAGTGACAGTAAAGACATTTATGATGTTACAAAAATGTTCCATTTCAAATAAATGCTGTTCTTTTGAACCTTCTGTTCCTCAGGTATTCTGAAAAATAAAATGTATCACAGTTGCCACAAAATATGAAATAGCACAACTGTTTTCAACATTTATAATAATCAGAAATGTTTCTTGAGCAGCAAATCAGCATATTAGAATGATTTCTGAAGGACACCAAGACTGGAGTAATGATGCTGAAAATTCAGCTTTGATCACAGCAATCAATTATATTTTACAATATATTCACAAAGAAAACCGTTATTTTGAATTGTAGTAATATTTCACAATTTTACTATTTTTAATCAAATAAATGCAGCCTTGGTGAACAGAAGAGACTTTTCCGCAAAACATTATAAAATCTTACCAATCCCAAACTTTTGAAAGCTATTGTATATCATTCACTACATCCATGTGCTAATTAAGCACAGTTAATTAAGTTGGTGATCTTTTGCTCACAAATATACTATAATCTCACTGCAAATGTGACCTTAAATAAAGGAATTCTTATTATTGTAGTTGATCCTGATTTAACTGAAGTTCATTGTTTTGGGCTCATCATTGCCTCAATTTTTTTTTTTTTTTTTTTTTTTTTTTACAGCTTTGCCTCATGTTCTTGAAATTAACCATTCAATCAACAAGAACAAATCAATTAAAATGAAACATTACAATAATCAATAAGTAATCCACACCCCTCCAGTCCATCAGTTAATATCTTATGAATTGAGAAACAAATCCATCAAGATGTTTTTAACTACAAACTGTTGCTTCTGGCTAAAAGCCAAAAATGTGAGTCCATAATCCATAAAAACACTTCCTCCAGTGAAAAAGTCCATCTCCTGTTGTCTCTCACATCAAAATCCAGCCACATATTTGTTTAGAGCTGTATTGGCTTCTAAACAGTGTTTGATCTGTGCAGATTTCTCTCCTGATTCAGACCAGAGCACTTTTCACTGGAGGAAGTGTTATTACGGATAATGGACTCGTATTTTATTTAAAACTGTCTTAAAGATGGATTTGTTTCAGCTTTTGTCTTCTCAAGATGTTAATTGATGGACTGGAGTGGTGTGGATTACTTGTGGATTATTGTGATGTTTTTATCAGCTGTTTGGACTCTCATTCTGACGGCACCCATTCACTGCAGAGGATCCATTGCTGAGACAGTGATGCAATGCTACATTTCTCCAAATCTGATGAAGAAACAAAACTCACAAACATAGATGACCTGAGGGTGAGGACATTTTCAGCAAATGATCAGTTTTAGGTGAACTCTTCCTTTAAAGTAATGGCAAGCAACATTGCGTTACATATATGAATGCCTTTTGAATTTTCTGAATTGGCAATGGAAAAAATACTGCCAAAATGAAAGCGTCTGGAAGCGTGTGTGTTCAATGTTGCAATATATTTAGACATTTGTGGGGGTTTTCTTTCCAGAGAATCAGAACTGAGCTGATCTGGCTTCTTCAGATCTTGAGAAACACACACAAAACCAGATTCACTGGGGCAAGACGGCATATGATTGGTTGAGGTTTTTCCACTTCCTCCATTCACTGATGACTGAAGGGAAACACTTACGCGCAGACATTTCGTCATCCATGATCATGAGTGTAAATAATGAACACGGACATCAGTTACTGTCATGGGATGATCGGATTCAGTGTGAAATCTGGATCTGGATATGAGTAATGAAATGAATCAATGAAACTGATGTCAAAGCAAAAATAAACTTATTTATCAAAAGAGTTGTGATAACAGAACATACTGGACATGACATGGTCATATGAGGTGAACACAGTGATGGATGACAACAACAACAACAAATTAAACATGCAGAGAATCAAATGGAACTGAATGAAAATAGCTGTAAATTTGTTATGGAACATGACAGAGGGGATGAAACCTCAAAAAACACATTCAAAATATGTCCAGCATTGATTGCAGCAGGATTCTGCCCTCTTGTGGCTGATGCTCAGTAACACACTTCACACCTCTGATCTCAGCTGACCCTTCATGAGCAACTACTGCCATTCATTATCAGATAAGCATTTTATATATGGAGAAAGCAACAGTGTCCAAAATGATGCTATTTCAGGTGTCAGACATTGAGAGAAGTGGTGTTTGAAACCATAGTGGAGATGATCTAGTGTACTAGATAAGTGCACTACTATCCAAACCCACTACAGCAGGGTTTCACGCCCCCTGTGGGTTCTTGATGGAACTGCAGAGGGTTTAAGAGTTGATAAGAAGCTAATAAATCATAATCATGACATTAAAATAAATAACTTTAAAATAAAAACCATATATATACACATTTAATGTGTTTACCTGCATGTTATGTGATTATTAACGGACATCAGAGAACGGTTAATATGCAATATTGTTGGTAAATTATTAACTTAAAATCTCAGAAGGACTTTAAGTGAATATTTTAGCTCAAAGGAGTTCGGCTAACAAATTCGGCTTGATAATCTCCAGTATTGTTATTGTTAACTAAAACTATTCAAAATCATTTTTGTTAACTAAAATAAAGTTGAAATAAAATACAATATAAATATTACATGAAAATGAATACTACAATAGCTTAAAAATACTAAATTAACACCAGGAATCCCTAATGAAAGCTTAATAACATAAGTAACAAACGGAAATTAGATATGCTGCCTTGGCAGCGAACGGAAATACAATAACCTGAAGTACTAAAATTGAATTAAAAATAAATAGTGTGTATATAATTGTGTGTGTGTGTATTTTAAGCATCATAAAATAAATAAATAAATAAAAATTATATACAGGTGCATCTCAATAAATTAGAATGTCATGGAAAAGTTCATTTATTTCAGTAATTCAACTCAAATTGTGAAACTCGTGTATTAAATAAATTCAATGCACACAGACTGAAGTAGTTTAAGTCTTTGGTTCTTTTAATTGTGATGATTTTGGCTCACATTTAACAAAAACCCACCAATTCACTATCTCAACAAATTAGAATATGGTGACATGCCAATCAGCTAATCAACTCAAAACACCTGCAAAGGTTTCCTGAGCCTTCAAAATGGTCTCTCAGTTTGGTTCACTAGGCTACACAATCATGGGGAAGACTGCTGATCTGACAGTTGTCCAGGAGACAATCATTGACACCCTTCACAAGTAGGGTAAGCCACAAACATTCATTGCCAAAGAAGCTGGCTGTTCACAGAGTGCTGTATCCAAGCATGTTAACAGAAAGTTGAGTGGAAGGAAAAAGTGTGGAAGAAAAAGATGCACAACCAACCGAGAGAACCGCAGCCTTATGAGGATCGTCAAGCAAAATCGATTCAAGAATTTGGGTGAACTTCACAAGGAATGGACTGAGGCTGGGGTCAAGACATCAAGAGCCACCACACACAGACGTGTCAAGGAATTTGGCTACAGTTGTCGTATTCCTCTTGTTAAGCCACTCCTGAACCACAGACAACGTCAGAGGTGTCTTACCTGGGCTAAGGAGAAGAAGAACTGGACTGTTGCCCAGTGGTCCAAAGTCATCTTTTCAGATGAAAGCAAGTTTTATATTTCATTTGGAAACCAAGGTCCTAGAGTCTAAAGGAAGGGTGGAGAAGCTCATAGCCCAAGTTGCTTGAAGTCCAGTGTTAAGTTTCCACAGTCTGTGATGATTTGGGGTGCAATGTCATCTGCTGGTGTTGGTCCATTGTGTTTTTTGAAAACCAAAGTCACTGCACCCGTTCGCCAAGAAATTTTGGAGCACTTCATGCTTCCTTCTGCTGACCAGCTTTTCAAAGATGCTGATTTCATTTTCCAGCAGGATTTGGCACCTGCCCACACTCCCAAAAGCACCAAAAGTTGGTTAAATGACCATGGTGTTGGTGTACTTGACTGGCCAGCAAACTCACCAGACCTGAACCCCATAGAGAATCTATGGAGTATTGTCAAGAGGAAAATGAGAAACAAGAGACCAAAAAATGCAGATGAGCTGAAGGCCACTGTCAAAGAAACCTGGGCTTCCATACCACCTCAGCAGTGCCACAAACTGATCACCTCCATGCCACGCCGAATTGAGGCAGTAATTAAAGCAAAAGGAGCCCCTACCAAGTATTGAGTACATATACAGTAAATGAACATACTTTCCAGAAGGCCAACAATTCACAAAAATGTTTTTTTTATTGGTCTTATGAAGTATTCTAATTTGTTGAGATAGTGAATTGGTGGGTTTTTGTTAAATGTGAGCCAAAATCATCACAATTAAAAGAACCAAAGACTTAAACTACTTCAGTCTGTGTGCACTGAATTTATTTAATACACGAGTTTCACAATTTGAGTTGAATTACTGAAATAAATGAACTTTTCCACGACATTCTAATTTATTGAGATGCACCTGTGTGTGTGTGTGTGTGTGTGTGTATATATATATATATATATATATATATATATTTAAATTTTTTTTTTTATTATTTATTTATTTATTTTTTTTGATGCTTAAAAACCACTTTTGTATATAGGCTGTTATAATAGGTATAGGTTGTTGTGTGGTTTCGTAATTTTTATTACTTAAAATATTTTATTCATATATATGTACATATATGGGGGGGGGGGAATAAACAACCAAAACTAAAATAGAAAATGAAAATATAAAATTCAATATATTACTAAATACCATAGTAGTACAAATATAATACTAAATTTACACTGAAAATCCTGTATGACATCTAATATTTCTTTTTTCTGCAAAGCTACTTTGAAATGATACATTTTGTGAAAAGCGCTATACAAATAATGTGAGCGAGGGGCCGTATGCTTGTTTTGTCTATAAGGCACTGGTAGAATAAGGATCGATGAGTTTCTTTTCTGCCTGATGTGTGTTTTGTGTGTGTGTGTTGTGTGTGTGTTGTGTGATATCTGGTAGCTGTGTGTGTGTGTGTTGCGTGGTTCCCGTCATGGGCAGCTCGAGCTGCAGCTGTTTCCAGAAGCGTGAGGACAGAGGGGCTGATTTCTCGCCCTTCCAACGTATGAGCGTCAGTGCCAGTCGGGCCCGCCGCAGCTCTTTGACCCAGCTCTTCCTCCGGACCGGTTTGAACTGGATCAGAACCACCTTGAGGTTACCACCATGCAGCATGCTGGTCAGTCCGGCCTGCAGCTCAAGCAGAGCCTGCGTCCCGCGAACAGCGCTGCATGGACTCACAACCACCACCAGCCTGCGGCTCTGACCCACAAACCTCAGCGTATCATCTGTTATAGCTACACACAGATACACGTTAATTCACTCACACTCAGAAACACTCTACACAACAGCGTCATCACACAGTTTGACTAACTTGTTCTGCATGATAGTATCTGATCAACATTTCATGTGTTATTTCAGTATCATTTATATGCAATTATAGTTTTTAGTAATATTTAGAATTAACTTTTATTTTTATATTTTCAGGGTTCATTTTAATTTTAGTTTAATTTGTCATTTTGGTAAGGGCTTTTGTCTTTTTTTATCAATTTTTGTTGTTTTCTAAATATTATTACATTTAATTTATTTCAGTTTTAGATTAGCTTTTACGTTTACGTTACGTTTATGCATTTAGCAGACGCTTTTATCCAAAGCGAATTACATTGCATTCAAGTTACAGTTTTTTTTTACATTTTATCAGGACTTGCTTTCCCTGGGAATCGAACCCATGATCTTGGCGTTGCTAACGCCATGCTCTACTATTTGAGCTACAGGAAAGCTGTATTTAATTTTTTGTCATTTCATTTTTTGTCTTATTTCATTTAGCTTTTATTTTGACATCTTCAGTTTTGATTTTAATTTAGTTTCATTTTTAGTCATTTTTTAATGTGATTTTGTCATTTTCACGAGGTTTTTTTTTTTTTTATTATTTGATTTATTTTATTTTAGTTTCAGTTTTTATTTCATTTTTACAGATGAGGATGAGGATTAAGGCCAAGCAATAATAAAAAAATAAAACCATCTCGAGGTGAAAGTCATAATGCAACATTAAACTCATCAAATTTTGAGAAAAAATTCAAAATAAAACGTTGAGAATAAACTCATTAAATTTTGAGAATAAAGTTGCTGTGTTTTGAGAATAAACTAGTTCATTTCTAATCCTCTTTCATAGATTTTTGTCTTTTTATTTTATTATTTTTCTTTAAATATGACCATTTAGGTTTATTTTTATTTCAGTTTTAGTTTATATTTCATTTTTGTCATTTTTAAAAAATATTACTATTTAAGGTAAATTATTTTTTATTTCAGTTTTAGTTTTAGTGTAGAGCAGGGATTCCCAAACTTTTTTTAAGTTAATATTTCACAAATTGAATGACACATTTGCATTTTCACAGTTCTCTGATGTTGGTTGACAGTCACATGACATGCAAACAAATAGATAAAAAATGTAATCTTTTTTAGTGTTTCATTTAGACTTTGTAGCAGTGTTATTTTACTAGCATTTATACACTATCATAGTTTTTGTTAATAGGCCTATTTTGAATTACATTTTATTTTTATATTTTATGCTTTGACTTTAATTTTAGTTAGATTTAGTAATGTTTTTGTCATTTGTATTAATTTAGATTTCATTTATTTTACTTTTAATTTAGTTAAATTTTTAGTTTTAGTTTAACTTGTAGTATAACAAACTGTAAGTTTAACTCTAATTAGTTTTACTTTAAAAGTATAAGCTTAACTCTAATTATAAAAATAAAGACAGAAATATATTCAAACCCTCGAATTTTAAACATTTCAGATCCTCAAGCTTTTATTTTGGCAGAATGCCTGTGAAATGCTGTAAACCTCTGTCCACAAAAAGTGGGCAATTTTGTGAACTTATGCCCAAATGCATGTTAAACTCGCAGCACATGCAGAGATGGAGTTCGCTGCATTTAGTGAATTTAGCCGCTTTGGTGAGCTGCTGTTTGGGACGCCCTGCTGTACAGTATGCTTGGAGTAATGATACTCACTTCCTCCAGGAAGACTGTCCCGGTCGAAGATGCAGACAGAGTAACCGAACTCCGTCTCCAGGACTCGACGCAGCGTGGACAGAACAAACTCCTCCTCCTCGCTGTTGCGAGCATATGAGATGTACACATCATACTGCTTATCATCTGCAGACACAGACAGAGTTCAGTCACTACTGCTGTTCAACTTCAGTTTGATCTTTAAGAATGAGAGAAAATACTGCTGCTAGAGCTACTGGTGAATCTACTTTAAAACTTCAGCTCACTAAGCCAAAAGTAACACATATTAATAGCTGACATGCAAGCACTGTTGGGGAGTAACTAGTTACATCTAACGGTGTTATGTAATTTAATTACAAAATAAATGTAACGTAATCTGTTACAATTACTGAGAAAAATGTGTAATTGCATTACAGTTACTTATGAAAATGTTAACGATTCCAAAGGGGGTGACATTCGAATACTTCTTGCATTAATATTTACTATTTCTTGTTATAATTGTAAATCTGTATTTAACCTCAGAACAATCTCAAAATAAAAAGAGGTGCTGAAGTCTGATTTTGTGGTGGCTGTGTTTTAAAATTTAATTATTATAATCTTAATTCAAGTGATGAAAGATTTTGAAAGTCTGACAGTAATCAGTGTTGAGTATTACTGTAAGGTTAGCCATTCCTTGTTGAAATGTTTGAAAACGATTAACAGTTGAAAAACATTTGTTAGAAATTTAGAAAAGTGATCAAAAAGTAATCAACTGTAATCAGTTATATTACAGTAATTAAAATAGTTACACTATTTATTACATTTTAAATTGGGTAACTTGTAATCTGTAATCTATTATGTTTCCAAAGTAACCTTTTTTTCAAATCATATAAATGCAGCCTTGGAGAGCATAAGAGACTTCCTTCAAAAACATTAGAAATCTTTCCAACCCCAAACATCTGAACAATATATATGAGTCTAAAATGTCAATAGGTTATTTGAAGTGCATATTTGCATATACACTATAAGCAGGGTATAAATTTAGTGAAGAAAGTGAAGGACTGTGCAATTGCAAACACAAAACATGATTTGCAGGATTTTACTGCTATATGAACAGCAGGGCTCAGGTAAAAGTATTTTTGAAAAAAAAAATTTTTTGTAAAAACAGTGCCTGGGTGAGCTGAATGCATAATAGCACTACGTCACTTTCAGGCCATGTTACAATTTCAAATTCACAGTCAATCTCAAATTCATTGTCAACCTTACTTATTTTATTTCAGCTACTTTCCAAAGCAACATTTCTCATGTTCATTTAGTTTAACGTACTAAAAAACAACAGCAACTAATCAAAATTACATAGAATCCAACAAAATTACTAAAACTTTACCATTAAAATGAGTAACAAATATATTAATTCAAAATATTAGTTAAAAAACTACAATAGTATCTCAATGATACTAAAATAACACTGATCTGTCACATCAGGTTGATGGCATTAAGTGTTACTAACTTATAAACTAGAAACATATTAAACTAAAGTTGAAAATAGTGATAAACAGAAGCATTTTCAATGAGGGGCTTCTGCAGAAATGAATCTCTGAATCTTCATTTGAAGCGGTTCAGTGAAATGAAACTTCAGTGTTAGATATGAGAGAGAGGAGCGTCTAATTATTACTTCTGTTCACTCGTCTGTAAAACTGGCTGTGCAGTGTGATGTAAGCAGCAGTGATGTAGTGCTTGCTCACGCTACACTGATGTCTGCTGGAAAAAGTAGCTTGTTAAAAGCCAGAATGTCTGAAAACAGCTGATCTAGTGTCTGTCACACAGTTAGTGTCAATACTGCTTACTGTAAAATTATTGCATTGTATAGGTTTCATTGTATTACACATATATTAGTAAATAAATTAAATTAAAAAAAAATTATTTATTATGTTTGTTTTTTTTTTGACAATGAAATAAGGCATTCATTACCATTAAGAAATATTTAAGGCCAGTAAATGTTCTTGATTCTGGACATTAATTTTAGACTCTGTTCAGACCTGATAACGCAGACCAGCTATCAACTAGCCATGAACACAGTGTTATATATGCAGTCAGGGTCAGTGAATGTGTGTGTGTGTGTGTGTGTGTATCTCTCACCTGTGTATCTCTCATCTGAGCCGAACCATGAGCGATAGAGCAGCAGCAGCTCGAGCCAGAACACGTGATAAATGACGAACATCATCAGCATGAGTGCCAGCGTCACACCTAAACCACAGCCCAGCTCTAGAGTCGGGACGTATGCTACACACAAAAACATACACAGACACACACGAGATTATATGCACGCACAAACACACAAATACAAACGAGAAAATGGTTCAAGAGGCATATGCAGTACTTAAGGTCATTTATAAAGCATTTGCCCAATGCATAAATGCAAAAAAACATACAAACAAGAAAACAAAACAAATTAAAATTAATAAGGTAAATAAATAAGCTAAAATTTTTGTCTGCATTCTGATCAACATTTGCTGCCAAAATAAACATACGGGCATACAGGGTCCTAAACAAACAAACAAGTGCCAAATGAATTTAAAAATGGTTTTGGCTAGTATAATAAATCAATTGATTTATTGTTTTAATGCCATATCAGCAGCATTTTTATGCTAAATTTAGAGTAGAAGGAACTAAAATGATTCAAATAACAATGAAACCTAAAGAAAATTATATACAATTTATTTCGTATGACAGTATAAAAATATAGCAATTATAAAAGTTCTTTTAGTTTGAAGTTTTGGTGAACGTAAGTTACTATAGTGTAAAAGTTTTGGTTTTAAAAGAAATTAAGCTGAATAAAAGTATGGATGCATTAAATTGATTAAAAGTGACAGAAAAGACATTTATAAAGTTGCAAAAGATTTCTATTTCAAATACATGCTGTTCTTTTGAACTTTCTATTCATCAAAGAATCTTGAAAAAAAAATCTATCACCGTTTCCACAAAAATATTGGGCAGCACAACTGTTTTCAACATTGATAATAATCAGAAATGATTCTCGATATCTTGATTCTTTGATATATCGGCCATCTCACTTAGTAAATGGTTTTATAACGGAATTTTCTGAGTTCATACGAGACCTGGTTACTAAACATGACCGCTTTCTTTTAGTTGATGACTTCAGTGTCCATGTGTGCTGCCCCTCTAAACAATTATCCACAGAATTCCTGAACACCATTGACTCTTTTAATTTGCTGCAATGGGTTTGCTGCCCTACACATCTCCTAAGTCACACTTTGGACTTAATATTGACTTTTGGTCTGTCTATAACGGACGTTGAAGTGATTGAATCCCTCATATCTGACCACTTTCCCATTGTGTTTATGATGTGTCTTCCTGAGATTCCTCAGATAACAAATTCTGATACAATACAAAACTCCTATTTTACTAATCTTATTGAAAAGCATCACTGTACTCCTAAAATACTTTTCTCTGTTATTAACTCTGCTCTAGACCCTCCTACTAATTCCCTCGCTTTTTGAGGCAAATTGTTGATAACGTGGGTCCGGGGCCGGTATCACTGTTGAATAACTGTTTGAAATCCGGGTCCTTTCCAGACAACCTGAAAATGGCCATGGTTACCCCGGTTCTCAAGAAGCCCTCTCTTGATGCCTCTGTTTTAGAAAACTATCGGCCAATATCCACCTTACCATTTATCTCAAAAGTAATGGAAAATCTGTGCTCCTACAACTTCAGTCTTTTTTAACTGATAATCACATCTTCAAATCACTCCACAGCACTGAAAGTGCCCTTGTAAGAGTTTTAAATGATATTTTAATGACTACTGACTCTGGTGCTTCTGCTATTTTATTGATGTTGGACTTGTCATCTGCCTTCGATACTGTTAATCACGAGATTCTCATTTCTCGTTTGGCGTCTCACGTGGGACTGGGAGGGGGGGTGGTTTTAAACTGGTTTAAATCATTCTTAACAAATAGGAGATTTGTGGTAAAAACGTCTCGGTTACGTATGTAACCCTCGTTCCCTGAAGGAGGGAACGGAGACGTCACGTCGGATGACCGACGAAATTGGGATCTCGCCAGAGAGACCAATCCACTTCGAGTGTAACTAAACGAGCCAATGGACATTGGCATGCGATTATTGCATCCAGCTGCCGCTGATCACAGTGTGAGCATAAGAGGCAGCTGATGCACCGCATCAATTATGTTTTCGCTGAGGAGCCGAGCCGGCGACCCGGCAGCTCAGCGGTGGTACAGCGACTGTGGCGACGGGACGTGACGTCTCCGTTCCCTCCTTCAGGGAACGAGGGTTACATACGTAACCGAGACGTTCCCCTTTCAGTTGGTCACTCCGAGTCACGTCGGATGACCGACGAAATTGGGATCCCTACCAAAGCGCCACAGGAGCTGCCCCTTCCAGTGCCCTGTGTAGGGCTCCTGACCCTTCCTATAAGGCAGACGATAGGACCGGGCTCTATACAGAGAAGGTCAACTACTGGTGTTCCTTGAGCAACCCAAACAGTAGGACTAGGATAACACTGGGAAGCGTGCCCTTCCACTTGGAAGAGGCACACTGCGGAGTCACCTCCTCCCAGAGGGGGTTAAGTGACATTCAGACATGTGAAGTAACCCCGAAGGGCCCTATTGCACATGGAAGTCTCTGAGATGGCTCAGGCTGCATCTTTAGAGATGGCAGAACGTGGTCCGCCAGGGGAAACACGGCTCTAATAAGCATACCGTGGAATACACATATGGGATCCCGGCAGGGTCTCTCATATGGGCACTAGCCTCGCACCAGATTTCAAGAATTCATTGGCTGAAGGCCTGGCGCCCCGCCGCGTCCGGACGCCGGAGTGCTGGAGGACTCAACAGGGTTTGCCTGGTTAAGGAACTCTCTGGAGAATTGGGCGTAAGGACGCCGCAAGCCGACTCTGAGCCGGCCCTCTCAGTGCCACTACCCGTTTGAGGTGAGAACACAGGAGGAAACCGGTTCGACACGTAGGCTATAAAACCTAGCGAACGTGTTGGGAGTCGCCCAACCCGCAGCTCTACAGATGTCTGCTAGCGAGGCACCACGAGCCAGCGCCCAGAACGATGCGACACCCCTAGTGGAGTGAGCACGCAACCTGAGCGGGCAGGGCACACCTTGTGCTTCGTAGGCCAAGGTGATGGCATCCACTATCCAGTGGGCCATCCTCTGCTTGGAGACAGCCTTCCCCTTCTGCTGTCCTCCGTAACAGAAAAATGCTGTTCTGAGGTCCTGAAGCTCTGAGTTCTATCCACGTACTGACGCAGTGCGCGTACAGGACAGAGCAAAGCTAGGGCTGGGTCTGCCTCCTCCAGGGGCAGGGCTTGCAGGCTCACTACCTGGTCCCTGAAGGGCGTGGTAGAAACCTTGGACATATAGCCGGGCCGGGGCCTCAGTGTTGCACTGGAGTCAGCCGGCCCAAACTCAAGGCACGACTCGTCGACCGAAAATGCCTGCAGGTCCCCCACCCTCTTGATTGAGGCCAATGCAGTCAGGAGTAGGGTTTTCATAGAAAGAAACTTCAACTCGACCGACTGCAATGGCTCAAAGGGGGCAGTTTGTAGGGCTCTTAGCACCAAAGCCAAATCCCAAGAGGGAAGGGAGGGAGGCCTCGGAGGATTTAACCTCCTGGCCCCCCTAAGAAACCTGACGACCAGATCGTGCTTCCCCACCGACCTCCCCTCTATGGGGTCGTGGTGGGCAGAAATAGCAGCAACATATACCTTAAGGGTGGAGGGGGACAGCCTACGCTCCAACCCTTGTTGCAAAAAGGAAAGCACAGCTCTGATCGAACATCTCCGGGGGTCCTCCTGGTAAGAGGAACACCATTCGACGAACAGGTTCCACTTCAGCGCATAGGCCCGTCTTGTGGACGGTGCTCGTGCTGAAGCGATAGTGAGCGCTACCTCCTGGGGCAGGTCACCTAGAACCTCCGCGTCCCGTCCAGGGACCACACATGAAGTTTCCACAAGTCTGGACGCGGGTGCCAGAGGGTGCCCCGTCTCTGAGAAAGCAGATCCTTCCTCAGAGGAATCGGCCAGGGAGGGGCTGTCGCGAGGAGCATGAGTTCCGGGAACCAGGTCCTGTTGGGCCAATATGGAGCCACTAACAGGACCTGCTCCTCGTCCTCCCTGATCTTGCACAGCGTCTGTGCTAGCAGGCTCACTGGGGGAAACGCATACTTGCGCAAGCCCTGGGGCCAGCTGTGTGCCAGTGCATCCGTGCCGAGTGTTGCCTCGGACAGGGAGTAGAACCACTGGCAGTGGGTGGTTTCCGGAGATGCAAACAGGTCTACCTGAGCAACTCCGAACCGACTCCAAATCAGCTGGACCGCCTGGGGATGGAGTCTCCACTCCCCAGGAAGTGCCGCTCGAGACAGCTCGTCGGCCGCCTGATTGAACACTCCTGGGATGTGGATGGCACGAAGGGACCTCAGATGCTTCTGACTCCAGAGGAGGAGGTGGCGGGCGAGTTGCGACATGCGACGGGAGCGCAAACCGCCTTGCCGGTTGATATACGCAACGGTCGCAGTGTTGTCCGTACGGACCAGAACGTCCCTGCCCCGAAGGCGCCCTCTGAGGCTGCACAGGGCAAGACGTACTGCCAGCAACTCGAGGCAATTGATATGCCAACGCAAAAGGGGGCCCGTCCAAACCCCTGATACTGCGTGCCCGTTGTACGTGGCACCCCAGCCGGTGGCTGAGGCATCCGTGAATACCACAGCATGCCTGGATACCTGCTCCAGGGGCACTCCTGCCCGAAGGAATGAGGGATCTGACCACGGGCTGAAGGTCTTGCGGCAGGCCGGTGTAATCTGAACCCGGTGAGTACCGCGTTTCCACGCCCACCTCGGGATTCGGCCATGGAGCCAGTGCTGAAGCGGTCTCATATGGAGCAGACAGAGCGGAACTATGGCCGCAGCTGCAGCCATATGCCCCAGGAGCCTCTGAAAGAGTTTCAGTGGGACCACTGTCCTGCCTGATAAAGTCTTGAGGCAGTTCAGCACCGACTGAGCACGTTCCTGGGTGAGGCGTGCTGTCTGGTTGACCGAATCCAACTCCATGCCGAGAAAAGAGATCCTCTGCGTTGGCACGAGTTTGCTCTTTTCCCAATTGACCCGAAGGCCCAACTGGCTGAGGTGCCTGAGCACCAGGTACCTGTGTGCGCACAACAGCTCTCGAGACTGTGCAAGTATGAGCCAGTCGTCGAGGTAGTTGAGAATGCGCACACCCTGTTCTCTCAGGGGAACAAGGGCCGCCTCTGCGACTTTGGTGAAGACACGAGGCGAGAGGGACAGCCCGAAGGGCAGGACCTTGTACTGATATGCCCGACCTTCGAACGCGAATCGCAGGAATGGCCTGTGCCGCGGAAGAATCGAAACATGAAAGTACGCGTCCTTCAGGTCGATCGCTGCAAACCAATCCAGGGGACGGACGCCTCCAAAAATGCGTTTCTGCGTCAACATCTTGAACGGCATCTTGTGAAGTGCACGGTTCAAAACTCGCAGATCCAAGATCAGTCGTAACCCACCGCTTTTCTTGGGCACAATGAAGTAAGGGCTGTAAAACCCCGACCTCATATCGGCTGGAGGGACCGGCTCTATTGCATCCTTCGCCAGTAGGACTGCAATCTCCGCGAGCAAGACAGGGGCATCAACGGCTTTGACTGAAGTGAACCGGATGCCCCTGAACTTGGGGGGACGCCGGGCGAACTGAATCGCATAGCCGAGTCTGATGGTCCGCAGGAGCCACCGGGACGGGCTGGGGAGCGCTAACCAGGCTCCGAGAGACTGCACCAGTGGAACCAACGGGGCCACCGACGTGCCCGCGGTGGGGCAGCGAGGTGGAACACAGGGACCGGCCCCAGGGCCTGTGACGGCCTGGCCTGTGACGGCAGGGGGCGGGGTCTGGGTGTGTAGTGTAGCACTCACCTGATTTCTCCTCGCGTGGGAGGAGACACAGGAACCCGGCTTGAGGCTTGTGACAGCCCGGCGTTTGACGACTTGAAGCGGGGAATGGAGTGCTACTGCCCTTACCTGCCTCCACGAATGGGCAGGAGGGGTGCTCTTGGGCAACCACCTGCTGCCTGCTGGCGAGAGAGGAAGAGGGAAGCGATCCTGTGATGCACGGATCACCACTCTCCTCCTCTTGAGACCCAGAGATTGAGGAAACTGCTCTTTTACTGATGTTTTGGGTACCGCTGGCTGCTGGGCCAGCGGCGGAACAAAAACAAACTGAAACACAGGATTCTCCACCCGGCCCTCCACCGAAGAGCAGTCTCCTCCATCTCTGGGTCGCCCGTCTCAGGGCCTCTTGCACTTGCGCTTGCCGCCAGGTTTGGCGGGGGCCTGGACGGGCTGGGCGTCCTGCCTGCGACCGGCTCCACGACGCGGCCTAGCGGAAGGCTGCTGCGGCTGCGCGGGAGCGGGGGCGGCCGCAGGGGGGCGCCCACGGCGACGAGCAGGCTGAGGGGCTGCAGCCGGAGTGGAAGCAGCAGGTTTCCTCCGGCGCATGATGTGTTTGATCGCCTCAGTCTGCTTCTGGGCTGCCGAGAACTGCTGGGCAAAGCTCTCGACAGCGTCGCCGAAAAGGCCGGTCTGTGACACGGGAGCATTCAGGAACTGTACCTTTTCCAGCTCTCTCATGTCAGCAAGACACAGCCAGAGATGGCGCTCCTGGACCACTAACGTGGACATCGCACGACCCAGAGACTGTGCGGTCACCTTCGTCGCTCGTAGCGCGAGGTCCGTCGCAGCACGCAGCTCATGTAGAACCGCCAGGTCGTGACCACCCTCGTGCAGGTCTTTCAGTGCTTTGGCCTGGTGGACCTGCAGCAACGCCATAGCGTGGAGGGCGGAAGCCGCCTCCCCACAGGCTCTATAAGCACTGCCAGTTAGACCTGACGAATACTTAGAGGCCCGTGAGGGGAGACACGGATCACCCCGCAGGGTGGAAGCGGCTGTTGGACATAGTTGCATGGCCACAGACCGTTCCACCGAGGGGATGCCCGCATACCCCAAAGCGGCTCCACCATCGAGGGTGGTGAGAGCAGAAGAACTACAAGATTTGTTTCGGGCAGTGAAAGGTGCCCTCCACGATCTTGTCAGCTCCTCGTGCACTTCCGGGAAGAATGGCACCGGAGGGGGGCGCTGAGAACCAGCGTAACCCCCACCGAGAAACCACTCGTCCAGCCTCGAAGGATCGGGACGCGGTGGTGGATTCCACACGAGCCCGACATTCTCGGCGGCCCGGGAAAGCATGGCCGTCATCTCTGGGTCTGGCTCGGACAACGCTACCACACCCGAAGGGGGCAGCGCAGCCGAGTCGTTGTCCCCGGAGAGAGAGGGCCCGCCCTCCGATGCAGTGATCGACATCTGGTCGTCAGGGGGACCACCGAAGGAGACGCCTGGTGCACCCCGAGCAGAGGGCCCAGCACGCTCCTTCGGCAGCTCCACCGGCTGCGGAGTGCTTGAGGGGCGAGGAGCTCCACTTGGGGAAGCCCTCCCCGTAATCCTCAGATCACCTCTGCCCCCACCGGACCCAGCGGCGTGCACGCTGGACCGCGGCAGAGGCAGAGGGACTCCGCCATGTTTGACATAGCGGAGTCTAAGACGCAACTCCGAGATGGTCATGTCCCCACAAGAAGAAGATGAGCCATCCACGAAAGCCTCCTCAGCGTGCTGAATGCCCAGACACGTGGGGCAGCAATCGTGACCGTCCTGAGGCGCCAGGAAGCGACCACAGCCAGAAACGCACGGGTGATAAGACATCTTTAAAAAGACGCGATCACCCGTGTACTCTCTTAGAGAAATTTGCTTTTAGAAATGCTCTTTTTTGAGGTGCTGAAGCACGCAGGGGAGCTTGGCCACCGCACACTCCAAGTGTGGCTGCCAGCGGGAAGACGATTCTGCTCTCCCGGACACCGTGACCACCGCTGCTGCACCGTAACGCCCGCACTCGATCAGGAACACTTCTTGGGAAAGGGAGCAGTAGCTTCACTACTACCGCTCGGCTCCGAAGCGAAAGGATAATTGATGCGGTGCATCAGCTGCCTCTTATGCTCACACTGTGATCAGCGGCAGCTGGATGCAATAATCGCATGCCAATATCCATTGGCTCGTTTAGTTACACTCGAAGTGGATTGGTCTCTCTGGCGAGATCCCAATTTCGTCGGTCATCCGACGTGACTCGGAGTGACCGACTGAAAGGGGAACTAAGTTTTCTCTCGACCCCAGGCAACCTAACCTGTGGAGTTCCTCAGGGTTCTATTTTATCTCCTGCTCTCCTCTCTCTTTATCTTCTTCCTCTGGGCTCTATTTTAAAACACAGCGTCTCTTTTCACTGTTATGCCGATGATCTACAAATGTACTTGCCTTTGACTAAGAAAACTAATTTTGCCATTGATACTCTTACAGATTGTCTTGCTAATGTCAAATCATGTCTTTCTAAAACCTTTCTGTTCTTGAACCCAGATAAAACTGAAGTTATTGTTTTCAGTCCCTCCGAACATAGTATTCAACTCAATTTTAAATTCCTTCATCTCGCCCCATGTTCGGAATCTAGGTGTGGTGTTTGATAATTCCTTAAAATTAGTGCAGTAGTAGGTTCTAGTTTCTTCCATCTTCGTTCCCTTTCTAAAATCAAGTCATTTCTCTCAAAAAGCTCTCTAGAGGTTGCTATCCATGCCTTTATTACGTCTCAGCTGGATTATTGCAGCTCCCTCTATTTTGGTATATCAAAGTCTCACATCTCTCGGTTACAAGTAGTTCAAAATGTAGCAGCTAGATTCTTGAAGGGCTGTAAAAAGTTTGATCATGCCACTCTCCTCTTGCGATCATTGGATTGGCTGCCAGTTCACTATCGAATTGAGTTTAAAGGGTTAGTTCACCCCAAAATGAAAATTATGTCATTAATTACTCACCCTCATATCGTTCCAAACCCGTAAGACCTTCGTTCATCTTCGGAACACAAATTAAGATATTTTTGATTAAATAGGAGAGCTATCTGATCCTCCATAGACAGCAATGCAACTGAAATGTTCCCAGGTCCAGAAAAGTAGTAAATACATCAGTAAAACAGTCCATGTGACATCAGTGGCTCAGCTTCAGTTTTGCGACACTACAAGAGTACTTTTTTTGCACAAAGAAAACAAAAATAACAATTTGCTCTACAATTGTTCTCCCCTGAGTTACGTCTTCCGCTATTTTGGAGAGTACCCAAGAACGTATTTGACGTAATCAGCGTTATTTACGTTCATGGGGAAAGCGCACATGAACGTATAATATGCATAATAAGCGTTTAGGGGAAAGCATGTGTAGCATATGCATAATAAGCGCTTAGAGGAAAGCATGTGTATATATTGTGATACTCTCTAAAATGGTGGAAGACATAACTCGGGAGAGAAGAATGGTTGAGTAAATTATTATTTTTGTTTTCTTTGCGCAAAAAAAAAAAAAAAAAAGTATTCTCGTAGCGTCGCAAAACTGAAGTTGAGCCACATGGACTGTTTTACTGATGTATTTACTACGTTTCTGGACCTGGGAACATTTCAGTTGCGCTGCTGTCTATGGAGGGTCAGATAGCTCTCAGATTTAATCAAAAATATCTTAATTTGTGTTCCGAAGATGAACGAAGGTCTTACGGGTTTGGAACGACATGAGGGTGAGTAATTAATGACATAATTTTCATTTTGGGGTGAACTAAGCCTTTACAATCTTCAATCAAGCTCCGTCTTATTTGTCCGATTTACTCCACCCCTACACTCCGACGAGGGGACTAAGATCAGAGGGCAAACTTCTCCTACAGACCCCTAGAACCCGCTTAAAAACCAGGGCATCTAGAGTCTTTGAAGTGGCTGGTCCCACCCTCTGGAACAACTTACCAGTTCACATCAGAATGGCTTCCACTTTATCTGAGTTCAATTCATATCTTAAAACACATCTTTTCTCTCTGGCTTTTAACATGTAGTAATGTGTGCTTTTGAATGGTTTTAATCTGCTTTTGTTGTTGTATTGGTTTCTGAATGGTTTTAATTTGTTTACTGCTTTTCTCCTTGTTATATATTATTATTTGTTGTACAGCACTTTGGTCGGCCTTGTTTCATGCTTAAATGTGCTCTAGAAATAAAACTGAACTTGAACCTGAGTCTCAAGCAGCAAATTAGCATATTAGAATGATTTTTGAAGCATCATGTGACACTGAAGACTGGAGTAATGATGTTGAAAATTCAGTTTTGTTCACAGAAATAAATGACATTTTAACATTCAATTCAATCCAATTCAAGTTTATTTGTAAAGTGCTTTTCATGATACAAATCGTTGCAAAGCAGCTTAACAAAAAATGTAAGTTTCTGCATTATATTTAGGAGTAGGTTATTAGTGGTTCAGTGAAAATCATGCAGTTAGTTAAACATATATGCATGCGTGTGTTAGTTGTGTTAGTGTGTGTAGTTACGTTCAGTCTTCAGTACGGCTCTGCTGGTGTTGAACCCGCGGCTGTTTCTTGCGGAGCAGTTAAACTCCCTCTGCAGGTCGTCAGCTGAAAAATCCATCACATTCAGGATTCGTTCTTTCAGCTCGTCACCGTAATCATATGACACACGCCTACAGACACACAAGGATTAATAAAACAGAGCTAGAGACAGATCAAAGAAGTGAGAAACACAGAAATGCGTCATACGTGGCCTCAGGCGAGCTGAATCGCGGGTCAGCAAGTTGCTCTACGGTTTTGTTATCGATGGTCCACCAGATGTACTGCTTTTCCTCGTACAGGTGAGGCAGATGCACACGACAGGACAGTGTCGCTTTATCTCCTGCAAAGCGGAAACGTTCACTGATGCATGCTGCAGAAAATACGGCAAAAACAGTGAAATAAGACGACGACGCTCACCCAGAATCACTGTGTAGATCTGATCGCTCGCGGGATTCAGGATGATGGGAACTTTACTGCCGACATCAGGAACTACAGGAGAAAAAGACGTGTGTGAGAATCTTAAGACAAAGTGAAATGTATGGATTCATTCTGCCACAGATTAAAAACAAAAAAGGTAGTTGCAACTTTTTAAATCTTACAGTTCTGCAAGGAATTCTCCAAATTGAGATATGTGAGAAAAAAAGACAGAACTGCAATAAAGTCAGTTGCGATATATAAACTCAGAATTACTAGATATAAACTCAGAATTGAAAGAAAAGGTCAGAATTGTGAGATATGAATTTAGAATTGAGATAAATTCAGAATTGTGAGATATGAATTCAGAATTGTGAGATATAAACTCAGAATTGTGAGATATGAATTCAGAATCTTTAGTGAGATATGAATTCAGAATCTTTATTAAGATATGAATTCAGAATTGTGTGCCATGAATTCAGAATTGTGTGCCATGAATTCATAATTGTAAGCCATGAATTCAGAATTTTAAGATATAAATTTTGAATTGTGAAATATGAATTTAGAACTGTGAGATATGATTTCAAAATTGTGAGATATAAATTCAGAATCTTAAGTGAGATATGAATTTAGAATCTTTAGTGAGATATGAAGTCAGACTCTTTAGTGAGATATGAATTCAGAATTCTAAGCCATGAATTCAGAATTGTGAGATATAAACTCAGAATTGTGAGATATGAATTTAGAACTATGAGATATGAATTCAGAATTGCGAGATATAAATTCAGAATTGTAAGATATAAATTCAGAATTGCGAGATATAAAATCAGAATTGTGAGCTATGAATTCAGAATTGCGAGATATAAACTCAGGATTGTGAGATATGAATTCAGAATTCTTTAGTGATATATGAATTCAGAATTGTGAAACATGAATTCAGAATTGCGAGATATAAACTCACAACCGCAAGATATGAATTTAGAATTGTGAGATATGAATTCAGAGTTGTGAGATATGAATTCAGAATTATGAGATATAAATTCAGAATTGCAAAATATAAATTCTGATTGTGAGATATGAATTCAGAATTGTGATATAGGAATTCAGAATTGCGATATAGGAATTCAGAATTGCAAGAAAAAAATCTGAATTGTGAGATAAAAAGTCGCAATTACCTTTTGTAGATTTTTATTCCATGGCATAAAAAAGCTTCCACAGAAATGAGATAAGAGGAGATAAGAAAATATTACCAACAGCTATGATGTTAATGTTGCGTGTGAACTGGAGCATGCGTCCATTCATCTGATATGAAACCACACATGTGTAGAGGCCTGTGTACGGCTCCATCATCCTGTAGATCACCAGATCATCTCCTTTCAGCTCTCGGTCTCCTCGAAACACAGCAGACCTGCATAACTACAGATAAACAGACATGAACCTGCATGTTTGACCTACACTGATCTCGCTTCATGTTTCTTAAATCACTTCACACTAGAAAGGAGTTGTTGGTCTTAAACATTATGGTTTTTAATATTTTTGTTGCATTTACATTTACATTTACATTTATGCATTTAGCAGACGCTTTTATCCAAAGCGACTTACATTGCGTTCAGGTTACAGTTTTTTACATTTTATCAGCTCTGTTGCATTTTGTGTTTTCATTTAAAAAAACATTTTATTTTTTGTCCTTTTATTTATTTTTATTTGTCTTTTTAGTTTTTATTCATTTTTGTTTCAGTTTTAGTTATTTTAGTACTTAAACTTGGCAACTAGATGAAATATTTTATTTCGAGTAACCAAAATGTCTTTTTTTTTCTTTTTAGTGTTTTTATCTTTTAGTTTTAATTAACTATAGTTACCCTGGATGATGTGCAATTCCTTCAGGGTTTCCCAAACTGCTAATAAAAAAAATAAATAAATAACAAAAATAATAACAAAAATAATAATAATAATAATAATAATAATAAAAAGCTAATAAATAAATAAATCATAAAAATGTAAAATTAAAATAATGACCAAAATAAAACACTAACTTAAAGTAAGAAATATATCATATCTATATCATAATTATGGAATGAAAATGTTACTTGTTTACCTGCATGTTCTGTGACGGTGTGTTGTTAAATGATCAAAATATTAACTTAAAATCTTAGAAGGATTTCAAGTAAATATTTTAGCTCAAAAGGGTTCGTCTGACAGCGTTATTATCATTAACTAAAACTAAAAATTAAAAACATTTAAGTTAACTGAAAATACAAATTAACTGAAATAAAATATAAAAAAAAAAGTTATTACTTTTTAGTTATAAAGACAATAGTTCTAATTTTATTTAGTGTAACTTCTAAATTTCTAAAACAGAAATAACAATTTATTAAAACTAAATAGACATTTTAATAAGCAAAAAATTATTTAAAAATTACTAACTTTTTTGAAAAAGGAATGAAAAAGGAAAATATCAAAATAAAAATATATAGTATGCTAATGATACTAAAAAGTTTGGGAACTCCTGATACAGACATATCAGTTTACATTATATAGTATTAATCTTTATAGGTGTTTATATAATAGCCTAATAATAACTCACTTTATACCTTATCTACTTTCAAACACAAAACTCCTCATAAATTGCCACAAAATTTGTTTCGCAGATTTATCTTTTCTAAACATACCGCAATTGTTTTCCCCACAAGCAACAGCTTTCTGTATTTTATATGTATTGCACAATGAAATGCAGTTAAAACACTGTCATTTCTTGACTGAAGTGACCTTTAACAAGCTGCGCAAGAAATTTAGATTTCTAGTTTGATCAGGGCACAATGCATTTGAAGCTGAATGCACACGTCTGCAGTGCTGCTTTTATTTGCTGCTTTTTCAAGGCGAATGATTTCATTCCCACAAGTGCTCATGAAAACTCTTGTGTAACAAGTAGGCATACTAATTAATGGCTCTTTTTGCTCTAAAAACCAAACCTTGTACTCTCCAGGATCCCTAAATATTTTCTTTCCTCTGCTGATGCATTTCCTGTTGAGAAAGGAAGTTTTTGCAAAATATTTAAATGGCCAATAGCTTTTAGTTTACAAACTAGCTGTGAATTTGCTACTTGGAAGGCAAAATTTTTATTTTACAGAACATCAAAGTACTTAAAATGCCCTTATAACATAATGGCGCCCATATTTTTGATCCATTTTCCTAGAAGTGAAAAACTAAAGTCCTTTTCAATGTAAGTTAGTTTATTCAAAGACATATTGGGAACAAACTCGGACAGCTATTTTCAGTCATACAAGTATAGCTCCAAACTAATTAAATACTAAAATCTCAAATAACTACTTGCTGAACTCATATTTTAACAACATGTTGCAAAACAGCACTAAAATCTGATATGAAATGTTTCATAAATGTTGTTTCTTACCCTAAAATAGCATTAAAATAAAAAAAGAGACTGAATGCAAGTTTTCACATAAACGCCAGATAGTGACTTTGCTGACTGCTGATTGGCTCTTTTATTTGGAAGGCGGGACTTATTTTACTAGAGTTGCCATTTATGGCCATCCAAATTCTCCCAATCATTCCAATAGCAGTGGTTCATTTGAACTTTATACAGTTGTGCATTTTAAACATGTTTAGTTTATTTAGTCTTCGAGTACATTAGCATATAGATAATACATCTTTGTTCATATCCCTACAGGTCGTTTCTTGCATTGTTTCGACTCTTTAAACAGACAAATTGCCTGTGCTGATTTGCAATTTTATAGTTTCGCTCACATACAACCTTTATATTGAATGATGCTGATTGTTTGAGTTTACGTCTTCTCAGTTCATTAGCTGTGCGACTCTGGAGATTAAGAAATTAATTTGCTTCATAACGGTTGGATGAGTTTTCAGTATCATATTTAATTATGATAGTCTCAGATGTCTATTCACACACACCCACACCCACACACACACACACACACACACACACACAGACTCACGTGGTACCAGCTGACGGAGTGTGTGCTGTTGGGCAGTGTGAGTGTGTTCAGGTCTGGACAGGTGAGGGTTCGTTCGCTCTGGAATGGTATAGTCAGGTTCAGATGAGGTTGAGCTTTCATGTCACACTCTCCGTCCTTCTGGATGACCTCCAGCTCCACACCAATCTTCACACACGAGGAAATGTTGCTGCCACACACACAAAACATCATGAAATAACTTGCACGATTGATTACATGTTTTTATTTAGATCCAAATAATATATAATAAATATTTATATCCTAACCCTAACACGATAAAATAACCAGCATGATTTGGTTCTTATGTTTATATTTATATCCATATATCATATACATATACACACACACACATATATATATATATATATATATATATATATATATATATATATATATATATATACACACATACACACACACACATACAAATTATATGTATTTTACTTTATTTTTTATTTAAAATAATATTCCATTTATGTTAGTCTATTTATATTATATTGTATTTTATTTTATTATATTTTTTGTTAGTTTGATTGCTTCTTTTGTCCTCATTTATAAGTCGCTTTGGATTATAGCGTCTGCTAAATGACTGAATATAAATGTATATTATATTATATTATATTATATTATAACCCTAATATCATGGAATTATGTGCATGATTTGGTTGCATGTTTATATTTACATCCAAGTAAAAGACATATATTTTAAAATGTAAAATAAATAAATAAAATGTATTTATATGTTTATTATTTAGATTATTTTGATATTTATTGCTTATATATAATTTATTAATATATTTATACATTTCTTTCCTAACATAACATGATGAAAAAACTTGCATGATTTGGTTACATATTTATATTTAGATTATTATATTACATTTATATTATATTATTTTATATTACATTATATAAAATATATTATATAATTTTTTTGTAACATTTATCATTTTGATGTACAGTATACAGGACTGTGATATAATAAATATATTTCATTTGTGATACAATAAACAATGCACAAACACTACTGCTGCTTTTGAAGGTTACAATTATAAAATGCCATTGAAAATGATTTTATGAATATACAGTATTATGGGTTTCAGGAATTAGTTATCATGGGGTGCAAAAAAAAAATCTAAATATTCAGAAAATCGCCTTTGCAATGCATATTACTAATCAAAAATTAAGTTTTGATATATTTAAGGTAGAAAATTTACAAAATATCTTCATGGAACATGATCTTTACTTATATAAAAGAAAAATCGATCATTTTGACCCATACAATGTATTTTTGGCTATTGCTACAAATAAACCCGTGCTACTTAAGTTTTTTTGGTTTTGTGGTCCAGGGTCACATATCAGAGTAATTCACCTTCTTTAAGACTAGCTGTTTAACCGTCCAGCCAACCCAGTCAGTTTTGGATGCATGTGGCTGTGCACATCTCTAGTATGTACAGTGTGAGAGTTTACCGGAGCATGCAGATGTAGAGTCCAGCGTCCTGTGCCGATGCAGGTTGTATCCACAGGTACTCGCGGTCTTTGTGCACTGTGTGTAGTTTGAGGTTGATGGGTTGCTCCAGCTCATGTGTGTTTGTGTGTCGGTACCACAGCAGAGACAGACTGCTGTTCTGAGTCTGACTGTAGCTGTAGAGCGTGGGATGAGAGAAGAGCGGACAGTAGAGATACGCCACCTCCCCATCATACACCCGCACCGAACCCTCACTCCACACGCCCCAGTCATAACACTGAACGTCTGAAACACACCAACACAACACAAACACCCTCAGAAACACACCTCCGTAATCTCATAGATTCAGAATTCAGTTTGCAAACAAACCATATGGATTTTATAGCTCTAGTGCATGACAACTATTGACGCAAATATGTTTGTTTTTATTCTTCCAATGGAATTTTAGGAGAAACAATGTTAACACAGTTTGGAATGATTTTCTTTTTTTCTTTTTTTTTTAATGTTTCTGAAAGAAGTCTCTTCTGCTCACCAAGGATGCATTTATTTGATTAAAAATACAGTAAAAATAGTAATATTGTGAAATATTATATATTTATATATATTTTCTATGTGAATAAATGTTAAAATGTAATTTATTCCTGTGGTCAAAGCTGAATTTTCAGCATCATTACACCAGTCTTCAGTGTCACATGATCCTTCAGAAATCATTCTAATATACTGATTTGCTGCTCAAGAAACATTTCTGATTATTATCAGTGTTGAAAAGAGTTGTTCTGCTGAATATTTTTATTCTTATTATTTTTTATTTGTTTTATTGTTCAGGATTCTTTGATGAATAGAAAGTTCAAAAACAGCATTTATTTAAAATAGAAATGTTCTGTAACATTATAAATGTCTTTACTGCCACTTTTGATCAATTGAATGTGTTTTTGCTGAATAAAAGTATTAATTTCTCTATTTTTCTTTTTTTTTTTTTTTTTTTACTTTGAATTACTTTTTGTGCAAACCTTCGAATGGTCTCTTTGCAACATTGATAATAATCAGAAATGTTTCTTGAGCAGCAAATCAGCATATTCAAATGATTTCTGAAGGATCATGTGACACTGAAGACTGGAGTAATGATGCTGAAAATTCAGCTTTGATCACAGAAATAAATTATATTTTAACATGAATTCACATAGAAAACAGCTATTTTAAATAGTAAAAATATTTCACTGTTTTTACTGTATTTTTGATTAAATACATGCATAACAATTGCACAAAGACAAGAGACGTCCTTCTAAAACATTACAAAATATTACAAATTCCAAACTTTGACTGTGAATGTACTTCAACGAAACATAACTAATAACTCCATTACATCACCTGAGCTATGAAAGAGAATTTAAGCAATAAAATTTAATCTGCACGTTTAAGCAATAAAATTTCATCTGCATGGGCTCAAACACGCACTTATACACTCAAACCCTTGCACACGCACACACACACGCACACGTACGCACGCACACACACACACACACACACACTATTACGTGCAAATCAATATTAGGTAATTGAGCTATCAAATTTATGACATGAACATGGTGTAAAAGCTAAAACATTAAAAAGGCAGAATCAATTACAGCTTAAAACTCACACATCAGCAACTAATGCATCAATATGAAACTAATACCTAGGCACGCTTTCTTTCTTTCTCTCTCTCTCTCACACGCTTACCATGCAACAAGAAATACACTTACAGTATGCAAACGCAGTACAGTATAATAATGAAAGATAAGGTGATTTGTTTAAATGCTGAAAAGTCAAAAAGTTTATTTAAATCAATTACCATCCCAAATCAAACTGACACTGCATAACACACTTAAACAAAACTTTTAAAAAATTATAAATGTTACCTTGGCAATCAGCGTTATTAATTTTGTTGCATGTTTTTATCTGTTTTAGTTTTAGTTATTTTAGTATATCAAGTTAAACTATTAGGTTTTTATATATTTTGTTTCAATTAAACTTTATTTTATTTAAACTACCAAAAATGTTTTTTCCAATCTAAAAACAAAAGTCACAAACCTGCTCCGAAGTTCCAATCTAAATCAAATGATTCACGAACCCATTTCGAAGTCCCGATCTGAATCAAATGATTCACAATTCGGGATACACGATCTGATTGGAGAGCTTCAAAACAGTGAATCATTTTGCGACGCAATGGTTTAAGCCTAACTGATTCAGAGTTTCGAAAAGCTCTGTTTCACCCAGTATACATGCTTTTTAAAATCATAAGCGATGTCCAAATTTGAAAATGAATGGCTCTTTTGATCTGGTTTTTGCTAGTAAATTGCTTGACTGAATGATCAAAGTCAGGAGTTTGAATCAACATGAGTGGTTCCAGCATAAATGAATCCCTCATTGTCTGTTCCTCCGCTTTTCGCGCCTTCAGCCATGTTTACACGACACTGTCAGTACTACTACTAGATTAGCTCGGCAGTTCTATGACATTAACTGAAATACACAAAAACAAAAGTATGATGTTTACAAATAAAATATCAATATTTCCATAAAGATAAAGATAAACACAAATCTACAAAAATATTCAGGTGAGGTAACCGGGTTACTGCTAACTACTGAAAAAAAAAATATTGAAGAATATTTTATAAAATGACAAAAGTGTAACTAAATTACTAAAACAAAACCTGAAAACATAAAAATAAAAGTTAAAATTACTAAAACTGAAATATGTCAACCAAAGCTATATTAAAATGTAAGAAAAACAATAATAAAAAATAAAACTCACATAAGAACACTAAGAAACGAATAAACCTAAATTAAAATAAATTAAAAAATGAAAATAAAAGCCAATTCAACACATTTAAAACTACTAGCATATAAATAATACAAAAAAAATACTGTATGCATCATGCTGGCATTCACACACGCTCCATGCAAACAGAAACACACTTATGCAAATGAAATTTCAGTAAAATAATGAAAGATAAGGCGATCTGTTTGGGTTTAAATGCTGATCCTGCTAATGTCAAAAAGTCTATTTAAATAAATTACCATCACAAATCAATGACACTGCATATACCACACACACACAGATTCTCATTCATATCACACACACA
Source organism: Spinibarbus caldwelli (assembly GCA_039654775.1). Taxonomy (NCBI): domain Eukaryota; kingdom Metazoa; phylum Chordata; class Actinopteri; order Cypriniformes; family Cyprinidae; genus Spinibarbus; species Spinibarbus caldwelli. The sequence goes on along the minus strand of CM077253.1, from coordinate 2,529,803 downwards.
CAGACAGGCAGGTGATGTCAGGATCTGTCTGTGGGCTGGCGGAGGGGGAGGACCAGCGGTGTGTGTGTGTGTAATTGGTCTGTCACTTTGCGACTGGGAGGGGATTAGTCTTCCTATTAAGAGTGTCTTAGTACAAGCGCTCACACACACCGCAAGCCATTATAAATGACCCCCTTCTGGAACAATCTATTTCCTGTCCCGAAGCAGCAAGCGTTTTTAATTAACCCCTGATTCCAGAGGTGCAACCGGACCATAATCCCATGACCGCGCTAATATTATGACATATAACAGCACATGTGATACAGCTGCTGGATGAAACCTCAAAACAGCTGCTGTTGCATTATTCATGTATCAATATAAGGTCTCTGTGTTATTTGGTTTCAGCTGAAACTCTCTCGAATGTGTTCTAGATCATTAGACGTGACGTTAAGGTCCTCTGAAAGCCGGTGTCTTTAGGAGGCGCTTTCATACATCATGTTGTCTGTCAAGTCATCGACTCATTGGGCAGCACCTTCGGTTTGAGACGCAGCCTATAAAACACACCGGTTCAGCAGGAAACATCCTTCCTTTGCATCACTGAATTGCCTCTCGGTGGTTTGCAATCAGATCGGAAAATCTTGTTTTTAGATGTTTAACCTCATTTTGGGAGATTGCGCAAAAGTCTTATCTGCTTTTGAATGTTTAATGTTGTTTAAAAGGATTTGGTAAAAAGTCTTGATCATCTTTAGATGTTAAACTTTCAGAACTTTCACTCGATTTGTTTTTTTTTTTAATGAGAAAACCAATTCTCCATTACCGTGCAACATGCATCTAGTGTAGATATTGTTAATTAAAACTAAAAAGATTAAAAAACATTTTCAGTAATTGAAATAAAGTTGAAATAAGGTGAAATATAAATGTTTTATAATATAAATATTAGAAATATTAGACTTTTTTAAATTACAGCAAAATTTAGAATGTTGCCTTGGAAATTAACTGAAATATAATTTTAAGTACTAAAATGACCAAATCTTGAGTAAAAATATTATATAAGCTATTTAGATATATTAAAAAAAGCAAAAACTAATTCAAATGACAAAAGCACAAAACAATTACTAAAACTTTTACTAAATTTGCTAAAAATTTCATGAAAATAAACTGAAAATCTTAAAATAAAAGGGAATTCAGAATGTTAATAAATACTACTATATTAATAATAATAGTAAAACAATACTGCATGCATCATGTTATAATGTTAACGTGTTAATAGTATTTAGTATCCTTGATATACTAGTATAATTTTTGTTAATATTTTGAATTAGATTTTATTTTTATATTTTGTTTTTACATTAATTTGAAAGCTTTAGTAATTTTTTGAATGTTTTTGTCGTTTTTAAGTTTATTTTAAACATTTCTTTTATTAATTTTTATTTATTAGTTTTAGTAAATTTAGTTTTTTAGTACTTCAGGTTAAACTAAACGAAAAACAGAAATGTTATCTTGGCTAAAATAAAATGTTTAAGTTTTTTTTTTTTTTTTAATTTATTTCAGTTTGTTTATTTTGTTTCAAGTAATAAAAATGTTGTTCTGGTACAGCAATGAAAATAAACAAAATATAAAGCAAATTAAATACTATAGTACTACAGTGAACATAAAACGTTCGACCACGTTGTTGTTCTGTGTCCTTCAAAATATGCAAAAAACATCCACAGACAATCAAAGCTTAAAAATGAGCTGGAAAACATCCATTTCCATCAGTCTTATAAACATTTACACCAGATTCATTCACTCTCTCTAATTTATTTATTTTTTTGCAACATTCAGCACTATTTCTGTAGATGTAGATGTAGATTTGTGATTTAACATAGACCTCTGGAGACGCTCCTGCTGATTGGTGGGAAGATCTAATGTGAGGCTGCTGATGGGATCAATTATTCAAATATGAGATCTGATTGGTTGCTGATAGATTTGGAGGATGGATATAGTCTCCAGGCAAGAGCGCAACAGAGGATTCATCCTTCATCGGCCAAAGACCGACCAATCACAGCTGCTTAATCAGACTCGACTCTCACCTGATTGGACGGTGGCTTGAGTGACAGATGCAGAGAAGCCGCCCATCTTTAAAAAGCAGAAGCAGAGAAGTGTGAAGACCAACAGCATCCTGGACAGAGAGAGAGAGCAAATGAGTCTGTGTTCAATCGGCTGCCTACATTTCATCAGACGTTCACTCAGTTTATCATCAGACTCCATAAAACACTCCTGAAGGTGTTTTTACTACACGACAGCTTTAAGAGTGCTAGAGGAGGAGGAAAATTAATGGAATAAGAAAGAAAAGCAAGATGCACATGTTAAAACACGAGTACAGATTCGGATGTTTACATTCGGATGTGAACCATTTCTAAAAATGTATCTAGACTGAATTTACAAAACAGGTCAAATTTGAAGTCATAATCTTGCAATAATTAACAAATGGTTTGTCGAGTCAGGGATCTGAACAGAGCAGTACAATTTGTGAATGAATCATTCCAAGTCAGAGTCAATTATGTGAATTGGATCAACATTCATTGAAAAGACAAAAAAAAAAAAAAAAAAAAACACTTTCTAATATATTTAAATGCATATTAAAATGCATGCATTTAAAACATGCATTGTGTTGTTATCATTTACTAAAACTAAAACCATCAAAATCATTTTCAGTAGTTGCAATAAAGTTGAAATAAAATAAAAACTTTAAATAAAAAACCTGAAAAACTGAAATTTAAGTTTAAATACTAAAATGACTAAAACTGAAATAAAAATAAAGCTAAATGGATAAATAAACACAAAAACAATAAAATTACTAAAACAAACTAAAATTAAAATGAAAACTGAACATATAAAAATAAAACCTAAATTGTTCTTTTGAGGTGTATCTTTTCAATGAATTTTTTTATTTCTTCAAACATATTTAAATACATACTTAAAATGCATGCATTTAAAACATGCATCTAGTAATGCTATTGTTAACTAAAACTATTAAAAATTGTTTTCAGTGATTGAAATAAAGTTAAAATAAAATAGAAATATTACATGAAAAACCTAAACTGAAATTTAAGCTCTAAAATTACTAAAACTGAAATAAAAAAAATTCAAGCTATGCAGAACATTAAAAATAAAAAATAAAAAATGAATAAAATGACAAAAGCGCATAACAAAATTGCTAAAACTTTAATATTAAAATCAAAACTGAAAATATAAAAATAAAAGCAGAACTGTGAGTTGATTTCACATTTAAACGCATATTAAAAATGCATGTATTTAAAATAAAAGCTATATATACAGGAACTTTAGTTTACTATACAGGTAAGATTTTTATTCAATACTCTTTCTAAACAAGAACAAATGATCAACTGTAAGTGGCACTGTAACGGCGTACATGAACATAAGGAGCAGCAGCTTGATTAAATTTCAAACGTTAAAACCAAACCCTGTGCCCTTGAATGAATGAACTATCCTGTGCCAAGAGAGAGACAGATTGAGAGAGAGACAGAGAGAGAGAGAGAGAGAGAGAGAGAGAGAGAGAGAGAGAGAGAGACAGAGAGAGAAAGACCGAGAGAGAGAAAGAGCGAGAGAGAGATGGATGGTGTTGGACAGCAACCATCTCTTCACTGTCACGCCGGCAACATACATCACTGGCCTGTAATGGCACAAAACACACACACACACTCACCGACCAACATCTGAGTAATCATTCACACACACCCAATGATAAAAAATTCTAATGGTTTCACACATAGTGATTCATAATAAGAAAACAATGGGTTAAAAAAGCCTTTAACTTAATGATTTATTAATGGCCTCATATCATATATTTATCATATTTATGCCATGGTTGTAACCATGTCTTGAACATTGTGGGGGAGCAAACTGGACCAGTTTCATAATCATTTGCTAATGGTTGCTTTTATATAAAATAATATAATACTTATAGAATTTAAGAGGATTTAAGGCAATAAAGAAAAGAAACACCCATTATTAAGACATTTTTGAATTCAAATCATCGCTTCTGGCTAAAATACGAGTCCATAATTCATAATAACACTTCCTCCAGTGAAAAAGTCCATCTCTTGTTGTCTCTCACATCAAAATCCAGCCACATATTTGTTTAGAGCTGTTTTGGCTTGTAAACAGTGCTTGATCTGTGCAGATTTCACTCCTGATTCAGACCAGACCACTTTTTCACTGGAGGAAGCATTATTATGGACTCTGATTTGAGTTAAAAACATCTTAATGATGGATTTGTTTCAGCTTTTGTCTTTTCAAGATGTTAACTGATGGACTGTAGTGGTGTGGATTACTTGTGGATTATTGTGATGTTTTTATCAGCTGTTTGGACTCTCATTCTGACGGCACCCATTCACTGCAGAGGATCCATTGGTGAGCAAGTGATGCAATGACACATTTCTCCAGATCTGATGAAGAAACAAACTCATTTACATCTCGGATGGCCTGAGAATGAGGAGAATTTCATTTTAGAACTATTCCTTTAAAATTAAAAAAGGTGGAGTAGCTTGCGTCACTGGATATTACATGTCAGTCTTTTTACATTTCTATTGTAAAACAGTCAGATATTAAATGTTTAGCTACGTCACCTCAACTCTTTTCCCGTTAAAACTGAGACATTGCGCTGGAATTCGTGCAAGTCTACTGTGAACAGTAAAGCCCCGCCTTCTTTGATTTGATTGGCCGTTGCAATAAATTTGACATTGACGAGTGCTGAGGCAGACTAACCTAAAAAATTGTATTTAATTTTATAATTATTTTATTTGATAAGATTGAGATTTAATACTTATTTTATTTAATTATATTCATTATTATTTTATTATTCACTTTATGGCCCTGATTTATGCAGCATTTAATGGTTTTCACTGAGGTCCACTTCGATTGTTTGTAAATTATTTTTGCACCAAATACAGTAAGTCAGTTTAGTAATTAAGTTTTCCATAATCTTTTTTTTTTTTTTTTTTTATCTCTTAGAATTAAAGGAACAGTTCCTCCAAAAATATGTCAAATCTCAGTTTATTTTTGTATATGCAATGAAAGTCAATGGGGTCCAATGTTTTTTGGTCCCCCAGTGTTCGTCAAAATATCTTCTTTTGTGTTCTTCAGACGAAAATAATTTCATGCAGGTCTAGTGAGTAAATGAATTGTCCCTTTAAATAAGCTGTTTTTTCGCTACTGCGTCTTTAAGATTTGCGCAAGATACAAAAAGTTGAATAAATGAACTAAATGTTACAGGAAGTTCTTTGTTTGGATAAAGAAATTAATTACGATGTAAAACAATGCGACACACACCAGCAGCAGCGGCAGACGGACCCAAAGTCTCGGCAGAGTCTCAGAGTCTCAGCTGAGACTAAATAAAATGAACGAAAACCTAATTAGAGCAGTTAGTGTGATGAGTCTAAAATAACGACATCACCTCCAAACGCTCCAATTCAGATAAAATCTCCATCCTGCTTATCTGAGCGTCACAAATGTGCGTTTTAATTTCGCTGAGATGCATTAGGGCGAAATTAGAGCATCATGGGAATTCATTGGACTCATCTTTCAAAACCCACTTCATCGATTCGCACAAGTTTGAACGAATCGCTAAATTACTTAAAAGGGTAAGCTCCAGAAACGCTTCATTATTTGTTTTGGGGGGAAATCGGATTATGTGTGATTGATGCAGAGCTTGTCCAGAGACAGACGCACAGAGCTGGATGGGGGACGAGAGGGGCCACAGGGGCCACAAGACCCGGTCAGATAATCTATCGGCGGAGAGTAAGTGGCCAATTAGTCACGTAACTGTACTGAGAACACAATACAACACACACACACACGTCTGTTTTCATATCATAATGGGAATTTACCATTCACTTCTATTGATTTTATACTGAGATCATTATATTTGCTCCACCCAAACCCCACTTACTGAACACACAAACATTTTGGGATTTTTAGATATTATTTTGTCCCTATTTACATCAAGGAAGGTCTCCACAATGTAGGTTTTACTATAATTGCATCAAAATTGCATAACTGTAATGCATAACAGAGTAATAATAGTTGATTAAAACTAAAACCATTATTGATTTTTAACTGTAAATAAAATAATAAAATATAATAATATGAAATAAAATATATATTAAAAAAACTTTCAAGAAAATTGAAAAATTTAAGGCAATATTTATCATTTTCATTTAGTTTAACTTGGTGTACTAAAATAAATTAAATTAATAAAAACTATTTTGTAAAAAACATTGTGTAAATGTTAATAAATTAATTAATTAATGAACAAAAATCTAAAATTACACTCACAACAAAATTACTAAAACTTTAACTATAATGAAATAAATGAAATGAAAAAAACAAATTCAAAATATTATTAAAAACTATAATACTATCTAAATGATACTAAAATAACACTGATACATAAACATAAATTGATTATGAATATGGATTTTAGTATCATAATATCACACTTTCCAACTCCATATTTCCAATCCATTTAAAGAAATGTGTTTTTTTTAACATAGAGAGTTTTGAAAGTATAGTATTATGAAAATAAAATCCATATTCATAATCTTTTTACTACTCTAGATAAATTTACAATTCATAATCAAGTCTTAAATGTTCTACTTACATGCTGCCGGCAAATTTTTTTTTTGGTAAAAATCAGATAATAAGGGCGTGATTGATGGTGTGATAGTCCAGAGAAAGAAGCAGAACTGGATCAGAGATGAGATGATCTATCAAAAAAATGAATCAATACAGTAAATGAGCAATTAGCCACGTAACAGTGACTAACACTAACAGTGAACAAAACACTCCCAAAACATCTCAAACACACAAAACCATGCATGCACAATCCATTTGAACTGTAGTCATAACTTAATAATGGTGAATAAAGGCTTTAGTATAATTAGATTACATGCAGACAGTGCAGATATGTGTGTGTGTGTGTGTGTGTGTGTGTGTGTGTGTGTGTGTGTGTGTGTGTGTGTGTGTGTGTGTGTGTGTGTATATATATATATATATATATATATATATATATATATATATATATATATATATATATAAATAAATAAACACTCACACAAATATATATAAATTTTAATATATAAATGTAATATATAACACAAAAATAATTATATATATATATATATATATATATATATATATATATATATATATATATACACACACACAGAGATAATTATATTAATATAATATATAATTACACATTTAATTCAAATAACTAATATATTTTTAAAAATTATATATATATATATATATATATATATATATATATATATTCTCCTGAGACCCCCCGATTTATTCTATGTCCTCTGTAGAGGACACTAGGACTCAGTTTTTCTAAAAATAAAATGGCATGAATAGACATCAAAAAGGCAAAACAATGGGATTTTTTTTTTTAAAAATCACCAATCAATTTTAGGTTTCAGGATTTTTTATACTAAACTTTGTTTAAGGATGATTCTCAACTATGTTATAAAATATATAACAAAATGATGTGATATACCATTTTGTTTTAGCAATATGTGTGTAAAAATTTCCATAAACTGGTTTTCCCATTAAACACAGTGTATCTATACGCAGTATCTAATTTGCATATTAATGTGTTGCTGTTGGGACAGCATGTTGAAAAAAGAATTGTCATAATGGGAGTAATAAATGGCCAGATTTTCATAATAATATCTAATATTTCATAAGACAACTGATAAATAATTAATTTTCCTATTCAATTGTTATGTCTCCCAAAATGCATAATAAACATGCTTTTAGTCCTGGTGTCCTCTACAGTGGACATGTATGAAATGATGTCCTGTTTCATAACAGGAAGTCATGTTTGAATTTGAAACCCATAACGTTTTCCTGAGATGTTGCTTTATGACAAACAATTTGAAAATTATTCAGATTTAAATGACAATTAAAAAATATAATCCTATTTCCATAAGGATGTAAAATTTTTCACTAAATTAAATTTAGCCATTTTTAAAGACCTAGGAGAGGGAGTGGTCATGGTGAAACTTCCAATCATTTAGTATCTCTAAAAAGCCCTGAATGTGCTCTGTACAGGACATCCAGACTTACAACTGTGACATGTGAGGTCTCAGAGAAATTCACTAAAATAGAATGTCCACTACAGAGGCAAAAACTCCATAGCTGGGTCTCAGGAGGATACATACACACACACACACACACACACACACACACACACACACATATATATATATATTTTATTAAAAATAAGATTTTAATGAATTGTAGCAGAATATAAATGATCACTGTAGTGCAAATTACATGGTATTAAAGTAGCCTATAAATGTGGTTCAGAATAATAACATATCACACATTTGTACTTCTAAACATTGGATCCATAATGATTGCAAAACCTGAAAGCATTCATTTTGCAGCACAGATCCATCAGTTCAGCAGCAGAAGCTGTGATGTTGAGATGTTAAACTCACATGTTCCCAGTGCAGGTCTGGTTCTTCTCGTCAGTCCGGTTTCTTCTACAACAGAACCACAAACTTAGAGCAGAACAGACACAAACCATCCGTCTCCACTGATCCTGCTCTCTCTCTCTCTCTCTCTGTCTGCTGGTCTCTAATCCACTACACCTCTCTCTCTCTCTCTGTCTCTCTCTCTCGGTCAGTTGGGACAGGCGGATGATTTAACGGGCCCCTCTGCGCGTCACCGTAAATCGTTAAGGCAAACCGGCGGGACTCTCATCCAATCAAAGCGATCCGCTCGAGCGCATATTTCACATCCATCTCACCTGAGTGTGGCACTGGAATTACGAGCGTGTGTTCAAGTGTGATGAAAGCTCACATGCACAAGAGGAAGTTAAACATGATTATGAATCAGGCAACATATGTGGAAACTATATAACATGCACTCATGTACTGGTTTCAGATGGTAATAACATGCTACTTTGATTTATATGGTACAAGGATGCTTTTATTTTCTCCCAAAACACTAAAATGCAACAGAACCACCACTGCACTTTCAACAGTTTATCATTATGCACATAATATTTCCTGCATATAATATTTTCAAGCTCAGTTTCCTGCATATAATATTTTCCTACTCCCTGATATGATCAAATGCAATAGTAGGAGCTCATTTTAAAGGTTATCTGATCTAGCATGGCATATTTTTTTCGAATTATCACACATTTTTGAGACAACACTTGATTTAATAATCTTCAACAAGCATAAACAACAGCAACTAAACAAAAGGACAGTATGTTTTCATGTTATGAAATGTCAGAAGTGTTATTAAAATGCTTATTTTGAGTACCTATTTAAATGTATCACTTAAGAATAAAAAAAAAAATATTTGAATACATTTAGAATATAAAAATGTATATAATTTTTTTTACATATATACATATATATTTTTTTATTGATTATAAAAAATTAAGTGCTTATTTTGAGTAACTTAATTTAAATCTATCAATTATAAGAATAAAAAATATATTTTTAACATATATTTAAAATATAAAAATGTATATAATTTATTTTAACATATGTTAAAATATATACATTTTATATTATAAATATATATTTTTTATATTATTTCTATATTTATATTATAAATACATATTACATATACACATATATACATATACATACATATATATATATATATATATATATATATATATATAAGGAGGGGAAGATTCCCCGATTCGCTCGGTGCATCGGCAAAAAAAGTGAACGATGCGATGCATCGGTTTAAAAAGTGTGCATCGGCTACAAGTTGGCATTTGTATCGTGATGCATCGTTTCTAACACATTTGCATCGGTAAAAACCAATTTATTGATATATAATTACTAGTAGATGCGCTACACTTTTATTGTTTAGAAAGTGACCAATATTTTATATGTAGGTTGATTTCTCCTCTCGAAACACATATACATATATATATATATATATATACACAGTGGGGCAAAAAAGTATTTAGTCAGTCACCAATTGTGCAAGTTCTCCCACTTAAAAAGATGAGAGAGGCCTGTAATTTTCATCATAGGTATACCTCAACTATGAGAGACAAAATGAGAAAAAAAAATCCAGAAAATCACATTGTAGGATTTTTAAAGAATTAATTGGTAAATTCCTCGGTAAAATAAGTATTTGGTCACCTACAAACAAGCAAGATTTCTGGCTCTCACAGACCTGTAACTTCTTCTTTAAGAGGCTCCTCTGTCCTCCACTCGTTACCTGTATTAATGGCATCTGTTTGAACTCGTTATCAGTATAAAAGACACCTGTCCACAACCTCAAACAGTCCAACTCCAAACTCCACCATGGCCAAGACCAAAGAGCTGTCAAAGGACACCAGAAACAAAATTGTAGACCTGCACCAGGCTGGGAAGACTGAATCTGCAATAGGTAAGCAGCTTGGTGTGAAGAAATCAACTGTGGGAGCAATTATTAGAAAATGGAAGACATACAAGACCACTGATAATCTCCCTCGATCTGGGGCTCCACGCAAGATCTCACCCCGTGGGGTCAAAATGATCACAAGAACTGTGAGCAAAAATCCCAGAACCACACGGGGGGACCTAGTGAATGACCTGCAGAGAGCTGGGACCAAAGTAACAAAGGCTACCATCAGTAACACACTGCGCCGCCAGGGACTCAAATCCTGCAGTGCCAGACGTGTCCCCCTGCTTAAGCCAGTACATGTCCGGGCCCGACTGAAGTTTGCTAGAGAGCATTTGGATGATCCAGAAGAGGATTGGGAGAATGATGAAACCAAAATAGAACTTTTTGGTAAAAACTCAACTTGTCGTGTTTGGAGGAGAAAGAATGCTGAGTTGCATCCAAAGAACACCATACCTACTCTGAAGCATGGGGGTGGAAACATCATGCTTTGGGGCTGTTCTTCTGCAAAGGGACCAGGACGACTGATCCGTGTAAACGAAAGAATGAATGGGGCCATGTATCGTGAGATTTTGAGTGAAAACCTCCTTCCATCAGCAAGGGCATTGAAGATGAAACGTGGCTGGGTCTTTCAGCATGATAATGATCCCAAACACACCGCCCAGGCAACGAAGGAGCGGCTTCGTAAGAAGCATTTCAAGGTCCTGGAGTGGCCTAGCCAGTCTCCAGATCTCAACCCCATCGAAAATCTTTGGAGGGAGTTGAAAGTCCGTGTTGCCCAGCGACAGCCCCAAAACATTACTGCTCTAGAGGAGATCTGGGAAAGGGGAAAGGGAAGTGGTATGTGGCCAAGTATGGTGACCCATACTTGGAATTTGTGCTCTGCATTTAACCCATCCAAGTGCACACACACAGTAGTGAACATACACCTGGGGCAGTGGGCAGCCAATGCTGCGGCGCCCGGGGAGCAGTTGGGGGTTTGGTGCCTTGCTCAAGGGTCTCACCTCAGTCGTGGTATTGAGGGTGGAGAGAGTGCTGGTTATTCACTCCCCCCACCTACAATCCCTGTCGGACCTGAGACTCGAACCCACGACCTTTGGGTTACAAGTCCAACTCTCTATCCATTAGGCCACGACTGCCCTCCATGCAGATGCCCCCCATCTGCATGGAGGAATGGGCCAAAATACCAGCAACAGTGTGTGAAAACCTTGTGAAGACTTACAGAAAACGTTTGACCTCTGTCATTGCCAACAAAGGGTATATAACAAAGTATTGAGATGAAATTTTGTTATTGACCAAATACTTATTTTCCACCATAATTTGCAAATAAATTCTTTAAAAATCCTACAATGTGATTTTTTTTTTTTTTTTTTTTTTTTTTTTCTCATTTTGTCTCTCATAGTTGAGGTATACCTATGATGAAAATTACAGGCCTCTCTCATCTTTTTAAGTGGGAGAACTTGCACAATTGGTGGCTGACTAAATACTTTTTTGCCCCACTGTATGTGTATATATATATATATATATATATATATATATATATATATACAGTGGGTACGGAAAGTATTCAGACCCCCTTCACTTTTTTCAATTTTGTTATGTTGCAGTCTGATACTACAATTGTTTAAATTCTTTTTTTTTCTCTCATTACTCTACACTCTGTCCTTTATAATGACAAAGTGAAAACAGAATTTTAGAAATGTTTGTAAATTTATTAAAAAGAAAAAACTGAAATATCACATTTAAATAAGTATTCAGACCCTTTACTCAGTACTTAGTTGAAACACCTTTGGCAGCAATTACAGCCTCGAGTCTTTTTGGGTATGACGCAACAAGCTTTGCACAACTGGATTGGGGGAATTTCTGCCATTCTTCTTTGCAAATCGTCTCAAGCTCGGTCAGGTTGGATGGGAACCGTCTGTTGACAGCCTTTTTCAGGTCTCTCCAGAGATGTTCGATAGGGTTCAAGTCAGGGCTCTGGCTGGGTCACTCTAGGACATTCACAAAGTTGTCCCTAAGCCACTCCTGTGTTGCCTTGGCTGTGTGCTTAGGGTCATTGTCATGTTTGAAGGTGAACCTTCGGCCCAGTCTGAGGTTTTGAATGCCCTGGACTGGGTTTTCATTAAGGCTATCTCAATATTTTGGTGCATTGAGCTTTTCTTCTACTCTGATGAGTTCCTCAGTCCCTGCCGCTGAAAAACAGCCCAACAGCATGAGGCTGCTACCACCACACTTTACTTTTGGGATGGTACTCTGCAGGTGATGAGAAGAGCCGGTTTCCTTCAAACATGATGCTTAGAATTGAGGTTCATCAGACCAGGTAATCTTGTTTCTCAGAGTCTGAGGGTCCTTTAGGTGCTTTATTGCAAATTCCAAGTGTGTTTTCATGTGTCTTCACTGAGGAGAGGATTGAGTTTGGCCACACTGCCATAAAGCCCAGATCGGTGGAGTGTTGCAGTGATGTTTGTCCTTCTGTAGGTTTCTCCCCTCTGCATATATGATCATGGAGCTCAACAAGAGTGACCACCAGGTTCTTGGTCACCAGTCTAGACAAGCCCCTTCTCCATCAATTGCTCAGTTTGGCTGGGGACCAGCTCTTGGAAGAGTCCTGGTTGTGCCAAACTTCTTCCATTTGAGAATTATGGAAGCCACTGTGCTCTTGGGAACCTTCAGTGCAGCAGATTTTTTTTTGTAGCCTTCCTCAGATCTGTGCCTCAATACAATCCTGTGTCTGAGCTCTGCAGGCAGTTCCTTTGACCTCGTGGCTTGGTTTTCGCTCTGATATGCATTATCAGCTGTGAGGCCTTTTACAGAGAGGTGTGTGCCTTTCCAAATCATGTCCAATCAATTTAATTTACCACAGGCGGACTCCAATCAAGGTGTAGAAACATCTCTGCAATGATCAAGAGACATGGGAGGCACCTGAGCGAAATTTCAAGTGTTGTTGCAAAGGGTCTGAATACTTATGTAAATGTGATATTTCAGTTTTTTCTTTTTAATAAATTTACAGACATTTCTAAAATTCTGTTTTCACTTCATCATTATGAGGTACAGAGTGTAGATTAATGAGAAAAAAAAATGAATTTAAACAATTGTAGTATCAGGCTGCAACATAACAAAATTGAAAAAAGTGAAGGGGGTCTGAATACTTTCCGTACCCACTGTATATATATATATATATATATATATATATATATATATATATATATATATATATATATATATATATATATATATATATATACTTACAGTGCCATTTGAAAGTTTGTGAACCCCTTGCAGAATCTGTGAAAATGTGAGTAATTTTAACAAAATAAGTGAAATCATACAAAATGCATGTTATTTTTTTTTTTATTTAGTACTGTCCTGAGTAAAATATTTTACATAAAAGATGTTTACATTTAGTCCACAAGACAAAAAAATGTTTGAACCTTTTTTAATCATCACAAAATCACCATCACAAAACAAAAAACAGTTGTAACCACACACAGTATTTAACTTTGACTGTAACTTTTGCATGGGGTTATTTTAATAATTTCAGCTATTTTTTTGTCTTGTGGACTAAATGTAAACATCTTTTATGTAAAATATCTTACTCAGGACAGTACTAAATAAAAAATAACATGCATTTTGTATGATTTCTCTTTTGTTAAAATTATTCACATTTTCACAGATTCTGCAAGGGGTTCACAAACTTTCAATCAGCACTGTATATGCATAATATATAAAATTTATTGTAAATATTCGCATTTTATAATATCTTGCATTAAACAGCATCTACGAACAGCAAAAACGATACAATTAAACGTGAACATTTTAAAAATTACAATAATATTATGTGTATCCTAAAGCATGAGCTTATGCTACTATAGTGCGGGGCAAATGATTTTTAATCAAAGCTTTCTGTCAGACATGCTTTGTCGCACAAATTTTGTTCCTCCATCAATATCGAATACAAATAAACATATTTTTCAAACATTATGCACTTTTCTGTCGTACCTCAGCATCTCAGTGAATGATCAATACACTCACATACAGCAGCGACTCCGAAGTTCATCAGTAAACAGCAGAGTTACTGTAACAGCGCTGTGCTGCTCACTCTGAAGAGAGGAAGCGATAACCGCAGATAAACACGCGTCCACATGCCAATAAAGCTCACAAAACACGACGCGAATCAAAGAATAAAGACACCCACCGCCTCAAGCGCTCCGTGAAGATGCGTTCGCGGCCGTTTCTGTCCTTATTAAACGCGGGTTTTGTGACGGTTCAGCGCGCGACGACCGTTTCCGCGTTTCTCCATGTGAACGGAAACAAACGCGCAGATTTACGTTCACTTCAGATCGTATCAATTCAGGCTCCTCCCACGGAAAAGACGCGTTTGCATGATCTCTCACAACAGACGCGCGTCAAAGGCACCCGCCGCACACCGGCCGCGCGACGCGACGCGACGCGACGCGACGCGACGCTAACGGGAACCGTCCCGTTAAAATCACCGGAGCGATCCACGCTGCGCGCACGCGCGTCACTGCGCGTGTTGGAGTTGCTTTCGAAACTGAAAGACTCAGTTCATACATTTCTGCAATTTGACAACTTTTTACATTTTTTAAATATATATATTTTTATATATAAAAATGTTATATATTTAAAATATTTTCTATATAATAATTCAATTGAATTTAAATATGTAATTTAATTTTAAAAATGTAAAATAATATATATACATAATAATATATACATATATAACAATTTTTTTAATTAATATGAAAGAATTATAATTAATATGAATATATATATATATATATATAACATAAATCATGTTTTTTTATTGTGTTATCATGTTTTTATTGTTTTTTTTTTATTGTATTAGTTAGCTGTATTTTTTTAAGTTATTATTATTTAATAAAAACAACCCAACTGCAGTTTGATTGATATTAATTGGAATGCAGAATTTAAAAAACAAAAACAAAAAAACAAAAACATGATTTTTGAACATTTTTAAAAATGGAGTTATCTGTTTTTGCAAATAAACTCGTCATATACAATATTATTAATTATATATACTTGATTAATATTATTTTTATATTATTATATTATTACATTGTATATATTATATTATATTATTATATTGTTATCTATATGTTATATTATTGTAAATATTTTAAATAAAAATAATACATAATATTTAAAAAATAATAATATTTATGTTTTCATTTATTCATTCATGCATTCTATTCTATTCTATTCTATTCTACTCACCCCAGTGTTTCATGTGTAAATATGCAATTCATTTAATCTCACACATTATTATTTTCTTTTGACATAGTTTTCTGTGTGACTGTAATTGATGTAAGAGTGAAATGAGAATGAAAAGAGTTAAAGAGAGACAGAAGGTTAGTTAATGTTAGTTCGTTAGATGTATGGTGTGTGTAGTGTGTTCAGCTGTGTGATTTAGTGTGTGTTTGTGAACGAGAGTCCTGTGATACACTGCTTATAATGTTTGTGTGTGTGATTTACAGTTATGGATCTGCATCACATTTGTAAATCAAAGCCAGTACTGTTTATTTTATCGATATTTACATCCAGTGCCTCCCTGACTCATGCGTTTTTCTGTGAACTTTAATTAATGCAGTTTATGTGTGTTTATATGCTGGAGAATAATCAGACCATTGCTTTCTTTGCTGAGGTTTAATCTTAAATAGACACCACAGCAGCTCCTGAGCTGATCAGACACATTAAACCAACTCTTTTATATGCTAATCATTTGTATTTTTCTCTTATATGCAGTTCTTTGTGGATTGTATTGCAATATTATTTTATTTGCATTTATGTATCTGGCAAATGTTTCTATTTAAGCACTTACAATATATTCAAAATATACATTCTATTCTTCTCTATTCTATTCTACAGGTGCATCTCAATAAATTAGAATGTCGTGGAAAAGTTCATTTATTTCAGTAATTCAACTCAAATTGTGAAACTCGTGTATTAAATAAATTCAGTGCACACAGACTGAAGTCGTTTAAGTCTTTGGTTCTTTTAATTGTGATGATTTTGGCTCACATTTAACAAAAATCTACCAATTCACTATCTCAACAAATTAGAATACTTCATTAGACCAATAAAAACAAACATTTTTAGTGAATTGCTGGCCTTCTGGAAAGTATGTTCATTTACTGTATATGTACTCAATACTTGGTAGGGGCTCCTTTTGCTTTAATTACTGCCTCAATTCGGCGTGGCATGGAGGTGATCAGTTTGTGGCACTGCTGAGGTGGTATGGAAGCCCAGGTTTCTTTGACAGTGGCCTTCAGCTCATCTGCATTTTTTGGTCTCTCGTTTCTCATTTTCCTCTTGACAATACCCCATAGATTCTCTATGGGGTTCAGCTCTGGTGAGTTTGCTGGCCAGTCAAGCACACCAACACCATGGTCATTTAACCAACTTTTGGTGCTTTTGGCAGTGTGGGCAGGTGCCAAATCCTGCTGGAAAATGAAATCAGCATCTTTAAAAAGCTGGTCAGCAGAAGGAAGCATGAAGTGCTCCAAAATTTCTTGGTAAACGGGTGCAGTGACTTTGGTTTTCAAAAAACACAATGGACCAACACCAGCAGATGACATTGCACCCCAAATCATCACAGACTGTGGAAACTTAACACTGAACTTCAAGCAACTTGGGCTATGAGCTTCTCCACCCTTCCTCCAGACTCTAGGACCTTGGTTTCCAAATGAAATACAAAACTTGCTCTCATCTGAAAAGAGGACTTTGGACCACTGGGCAACAGTCCAGTTCTTCTTCTCCTTAGCCCAGGTAAGACGCCTCTGACGTTGTCTGTGGTTCAGGAGTGGCTTAACAAGAGGAATACGACAACTGTAGCCAAATTCCTTGACACGTCTGTGTGTGGTGGCTCTTGATGCCTTGACCCCAGCCTCAGTCCATTCCTTGTGAAGTTCACCCAAATTCTTGAATCGATTTTGCTTGACAATCCTCATAAGGCTGCGGTTCTCTCGGTTGGTTGTGCATCTTTTTCTTCCACACTTTTTCCTTCCACTCAACTTTCTGTTAACATGCTTTGATACAGCACTCTGTGAACAGCCAGCTTCTTTGGCAATGAATGTTTGTGGCTTACCCTCCTTGTGAAGGGTGTCAATGATTGTCTTCTGGACAACTGTCAGATCAGCAGTCTTCCCCATGATTGTGTAGCCTAGTGAACCAAACTGAGAGATCATTTTGAAGGCTCAGGAAACCTTTGCAGGTGTTTTGAGTTGGTTAGCTGATTGGCATGTCACAATATTCTAATTTGTTGAGATAGTGAATTGGTGGGTTTTTGTTAAATGTGAGCCAAAATCATCACAATTAAAAGAACCAAAGACTTAAACTACTTCAGTCTGTGTGCATTGAATTTATTTAATACACGAGTTTCACAATTTGAGTTGAATTACTGAAATAAATGAACTTTTCTACGACATTCTAATTTATTGAGATGCACCTGTATTCTATTCTATTCTATTCTATTCTATTATTTTTCAGTTTTATTTAAAAAAATAAATAAATGTAACAATAGAACAATAAATAAAGTAATAAATTATTTTTAAAAATTGTAATTAAATTTAGCCATTCAGTTATTTTTGTATTTATTTATTGTTATATTTGTATATCTCCCACTTGTATTTATTTTCAAATTTATTTATTTATACATTTGTTTATTTACTTATTTTTTTATTTTTGGAGATTTAGAATAGAATAGAATAGAATACAATACAATATGGTTTAGTTTAATGACTTAATGAAATAAATACAATTAATTTTTATTTTTATTTTTAATTAAATTAAATCTATTACTTATTTTCCTTTATTTATTATTTTCTGTACTGATTTTTAACTTATTTTCAAACCTCATTTTCTTTAGTTGTTCTTTTTTATTGATTGTTATATTTATTTATTCACACATGTATTTAATTCCATAATTATAGAAGATAATTAAATGATTTGATAAAATAAATACAATTAATTGTAATTACATTTAGTCATGAATTATTTTTCCTTTTTTATTATTTTTATATTAATTTTAACTTTAT
The DNA here is from genome assembly GCA_039654775.1 of Spinibarbus caldwelli. NCBI lineage: Eukaryota > Metazoa > Chordata > Actinopteri > Cypriniformes > Cyprinidae > Spinibarbus > Spinibarbus caldwelli. Next base: position 2,511,312 of record CM077253.1, on the reverse strand, counting down.
TTTTATAATTTTAAAATAAATTTTTATTCTTTATTTGATTTGTATTTATTTTTACATTTATTCCCATATGTATTTATTTCCATGTTTCTTTATTTATACATTTATTCATTTTAAGTTTTGCAAGCTGGGTCCTCAGCAGGTTCCAGATTTAGTTTACTGTCTGCTGTGTTAATGAATAAGTGACAAAGGAAAGACTTGATTAAATAAGAACAATCTTGCTTAATTAAATGTAGTCATGAATTTTTGTTTTACTTATTTTTCCTTATATTTATTATTTTCTTATTTTCTTTTTGACATTTTATTTTATTCTTTAATTTATTTTATTGTTATGTTTATTTATTCCTACATGTATGTATTTTAATATTTATTTGTAATTTTTTCAGGTTTAGTTGTGTCCCTGTGTTGTTTTTGTGGTGTAATGCTGCCACCTAGCGGCTGATGTCAGTATTGCGCTGAATCCCGCGCCCCCTGCTGGCCGCAGTGAAATGCACGCGCTGCGTCAGCACAATATCTGCAAAAAGTGCCTCAATATCTGAGGCACTTTTACCTCGCTTTTAATCCTTTTAACGACTAAGTTAAAAACCTGGCGACTTATGAACCAGGAGCGAGAAGGTGCCCTTGCTCTTCATCTTCAGATTGATGCGACGTGAGTTTTGTTTACAGAATTTACAAACGCTCATGTGAACGCCCTCATTCTTCACTGCGGCATCACTGCACTGACAGCACATCACCAGCAGGTGGCGCCGGTTAATAGCATAAAATATTCATTAAATAAATATTAAATATCACTTCAACACAAAGTAGGCTTATTTTAAAAACGTAATCATGAAAGGAAAAAATATATATATACATTATACTTATATACTGTAATAAATCTATGTAAATTATAAAATAAATATTCAATAATAATGTTTTATTACATTTTTAAATATATATTTGCATAATATAAATAAATATTTGATAGTAGTGACTTTTTTTGTATTTTTTAATCTACACATAACTACAAGAGAAAATGCCATTTTAATAAATTATATATATATAAATTAGAAATGACGTCAGCTCAAAAAAATATAATTGCAAAAGGAATTTATGCTATAATAAATGTATATTTTAAAAATAAAAAATAAAATAATAGCAAATTATTGAAATGCAATCTACATAGAACTGCAATAGAAAATAATATGTAATAAATATCATTATTATAATTATTTCACCTAAAAGTGCTTTAAAAGCATAAAACTAGATATATTTATACTTGTATGCTATAAAATGATGTATAATTTAAAAACAGAAAACTAGAATAATAAACTATTATTAAAATACAATCTACACAGAAATACAAGAGAAAATGTAATTTATAATAAATTATAATAAAGTTATAAGAAGTTATTATTATCATATATAAATGTTAAAAATTATTTCAGACCAAAGTACTTTAAAAATATAATTACAAAAGGAGAATATATAAAATAGATATATTTACATATATGCTATAATAAATGTAATGCATATTTTAAAAATACAAAATAAAATAGAGTATTAAAATGTGGTCTACAAAGAACTGCAAGAGGAGAAAATGTAATATATATATATATATATAAGAATTTATAATATAAAACAGTGTTATTGCAGTAAAATCTGGCAACACCTCTAGCACCTGAAGCACTGACATGTGAAAACATTTGCTTCAAATAAAGCGTGAACACAGGTGAGATGCGTGTGAGTCTTCAGGAATCCTCTGGAGAAGTTTTGCTTGAAGAGCAGAAAAGCGTCTCAAGCAAACATCTGTCATTAGCTCTGAGCTTTCAGAATAGACCAGCTGCTAATTTTAGCTGGATGTGAGAGGATTTAGTTTGCATTTCAAGCACCGTCAAGACGAACACATCAGCCTTTAAAGCCTCTGGTGTTGAAGAGAAGAAAGGCTTCATTTAAAGCCTCTCCGTAAATCTGCTCCTCTGTGATTTTATAATTATTTATCTTTCAGAATGTAAAACCTCCAGGAAACTGATTAGTCACACTGTTACGACACTGACAGCATCGTTTCAGCAAAACTCCAACTCAATAAACCTATAAACTAAAACCAAACCAAAGTGCTACAAAATACTGTAATATATATATTTTTGAAGTTTTTAAATGATGCTTTTTTTAAAAAAAAAAAAAAAAAAGTTTGTGGAAGTAAAATATATGAGTTACCTTCAAATGTAAATAAACTACTGTTCAAAAAAGTTTGGGGTCATTTATAATGTTACAAAAGATTTCTATTTCAAATAAATACTGTTCTTTTGAAATTTATATTCATTAAAGAATCCTTAATCCTGGAGTAATGATGCTGAAAATTCAGCTTTATATTACAGGAATAAATTAAGTTTTAAAATATATTAACAGAAAAGAGTTCACATTATTACTGTTTTTACTATATTTTTCATCAAATAAATGCAGCCTTGATGAGCAGAAGAGACGTCTTTCAAAAACTTTAAAAAGTCCTACCGACTGTAGGTTGATATATTAATATTACATCAGTTAATTAACTATAGTTTTGAACAGAAACCAAAAGACCAGACACGTCACCATATTTTTTTGTAATTATAATTATTTCTACAAATATTTCTGCCACTTTTTAACCATAAATCTAGTAGGAAGTGTATATAACTTTTAAAAATCTTTTTCTTCTGTTTTGTGTAAAACATTTGAGGACATTGAGATTTCAGACGTCAGTGATTGTGAACACAACTCACCCTGCTGCTTTATTTATTCACCAAAACTAAAAATACCTTTCAAAAAGCCTCATGTCTCTGGAGAAAGCATCACCGTTCACGTTTGGCTGGTCACTTGTGTCTGTAAACACTGAACAGACTCTCCAAAAATAATATCTATAACGTTTTAATAATAATCATAATAATTAAATAAGAATGGGGAAGTCCTAATCATAACAACACAGAAGAACAATATCGTTTTAATCACTCTCAGAAAGATTTTCCCCGCTGATGAATGATAAAAGCATAGACAGCCACTATAGCTCCTGCATTTAAAGTGACAGACAACAAAAACAGAACGTTATCGTGCATTTGTGTGGACGCAAATATAGGCTATAGAATATCGTTATAGTTATTGTTTTTGGTGTGAATGGGCCTTAACTAAAACAATTAAAAATACATTTTTTAAAAATCGCTCTAATTCTACGAGGAGAGCCATACTTACAAACTTACGACAAACAAAACGATATCATGCGCAAAATGTATATAATCATCTTTATAATTATATTTAAAGTTACCATCTTTCAAATTCTATGAGAATAAGTTAAGTTCACACTATAACTCTCAAGATAATGACACAGAAGAACGATATCGTTGGATTCATGTTCAGAACGATTTGTTTTTACAGCCGCTGAATGATATTAATTGTCTTTATTGTTACTGTCTATCTACTATAAGTTATTGCTATAGTTATCGTTTTTGGTGTAAACTGGCTTTAAATATAACCAGAAAGCTTTAATAATCGTTCAAACTCTACAAGAACAGGGAAATCCACACTACAACTATAACGACAAGGATGCAGAGAAACTATATTGTTGTAATAACGATTTTCCAGCTGATAAATGATAAAAAAAAAAACATTGACAACCAATCAAAATGTGACCCTGGACCACAAAACCAGTCATAAGTGTCAATTTTTTAAAATTGCGATTTATACATTATCTGAAAGCTGAATAAATAAGCTTTCCATTGGTGTATTGTTTGTTAGGATAGGACAATATTTGGCCGATACACAACTATTTGAAAAATCAAAATATTGAAAAAAATCGCCTTTAAAAGTTGTCCAAATAAAGGTTTTAGCAATACATATTAGGCTACTAATCAAAAATTAAGTATGAAATTTACAAAATATCTTCATGGAACATGATCTTTACTTAATATCTTAATGATTTTTGGCATATCAATAATTTCAAAAAGCAATCATTTTGACCCATACAATGTATTTTTGGCTATTGTTACAAATATTTCCGTGTTACTTACTGGTTTTGTGCTCCAGGGTCACAAATACACAAAGATCTCGCATTTAAAGCAGCAGACGACAAAACTGCAGCGTGCTGGTGTGGACGCTAATATAGTGAGTCATCTTTATAGTTATTGTTCTTGGTATGAACTGGCCTTAACTATGATACAATAAAAAGATAACATTTTAAAAATTCTTCTAATTCTGTGAGAATACACAGCTATGATGATAATGACAGAATAGTGATTTAGAAAGGAAAACACTCTGCAAAAGCAGTAATCACTGACAAAATTATTGAACTGTCCTAATATTGAACTTTATTTGCCTTCTATAAGTTTTGGCCAACAGCAAGGTGAGGATTTGGAACAGATCTTAAGTGCAAACGGTGTATTTGTGCTGATGGTAGAAGAAACGCTCAAACTAGAGTTTAATCGTTTTTTTTTTTTATTATTATTATTTTTAAATGATATTTTCCTCCTGTGGCAGGTTTAATGTTTTATTCAGAACTCTTTACATAATGAACATGTACGTGTTCAGAATTAAGGTGCAAACATCAGCAAACACAAAAGAACTTCCCAGGTCAGCAGAAGATCATTTCAGCATGGCAATAATCAGAACATCATCTATGAAAAACAGGCAGACATCTTTAGTAGTACGGTTCGTGACCTCTTGTTTTCTCTCTCGTATCGCTAGCGGGACCCTGACCTTTGACCCCCCTTTGTTGATGCTGGTGCAGCTCCACTAATGGAAGACTTCTCAT
>CM077253.1:2414059-2501559 GCA_039654775.1 Spinibarbus caldwelli | reverse complement strand
CATTTCCTTATGGAGAGTGGACAACAAAATGTCTTGTCAAGTTATATTTACGACATGCCTTATTTTACTCATGAACTGGAAAAATTCATTATAAAAACTCATAGGAAAATCTCTACCCATGGTAAATTAGTCATCTGGGTTTTGACGTCACAGCTGCAGCACTTTATGGATCTATGTTTTAAAATTTGAATGCTAAACATTCAATTATTTCCGGGTATTTGTTCATTTCCCATATTTTTAATGCGGTCTCAAACTTTTGAACCCTACTGTATATTACACACACACACACACACACACACACACACACACAGACAGACAGAAGTAAGGGAGATGTGCTCTCTTTGCCATCTCAGCATCTCAAACCACTTTAGCAGATTAAACGTCACCACTAAATAACCGGTAGAAAACCTCACACACATACAACCCTGATCTACAACATCCACACAGTAAAACTGCTGAACACACTCAGTCAAATATAAAATACACGCACAAATTACAACACCACCAATCTATGGGGGGATATTTGTTGTGTTTACAAATCAATGGAAGGCAATTCACAAATATAAAACATAAAACTATCAAGGTTAATTCAAAATAAAATAAATTCAGTAAAAATGATATTGTAAAACAAACTGTGATTGGTTGAAGTTATCAAACAGTAATATGGGTGTTAACCTAGGAAAGATGTTCAATGTATATGAATCAAAATACATGTACAGATCAACTTTACATTTACAAAACAAAACCGATTTAATACCAAATTAATGTTTTCATTTTGTGAAACTTGGATTCATTTGTGAATTTCAAACAAATATCACCCCATGCCAAAATACACAGATATATTAAAACACAATTTTGTGTACATATGAAAATACAGTTACAAGTTCACATACATATTCTTATATCACAGCACTGCTGAATTCTTCATAACTTAATATCACAGCTGCATTATTACCTCAGTTGTACATTCATTTTCAATCAACTGTCAATTATGTCTTGCATACACACTTACATACTGCATTACAACAATCACATACACAAACACACACCCAGACAAAGAAACACACACATCGACTGTCACACTTTGGCAGAAGTTCATTATCACACTAAAACTGAGTTAATTAACACTTTCTCACCCCAAAGATAGAACAACATCCAGAACAGCTGATCTTGACACACAGACGTGTAATGTTACATAACACCAAATATAAACCTCCATTAGTATGCATTTCTATAAGTTCGGTCTCTATGAGTCATACTGTATCAAAGATCAAGCTGCAGCAGCACAACAATGATGCTGACCTTTTCTCAGAAGTATTTTCCCATTCACATTTTCAAGAAAGAGTTGTTTGAAATCTTTGAACTTTTGATTCAAAGTAAAAGCATTTGAAAATTGTGAAAAAGTCCAGTTTTGTTTGAAAGGCTTTTGTGTCAGTTTGCATTTCCAATTCAACACTTAAGCACAACAAATTATTACAATTTATCGTGAACAAACTTGAAATGACTTATATGATTGTTTTTTTCCCACATTTTGTGCTGATGTTGAGGTAAAATCTGCACAATTCAGTGAAATAAATTAAAATGCGGTAAAAAATTAAATAAATGGAGCTGAGAGTACAAGACTCTAAATGCATGAAAGCATCATCAAATCACATGAAATATTTAATAAATGAACTGAAAATATGCATAACTTTGCAACATGACAGCCATTTGAATTATGAATCTGTCTGGACTCTGTGTCAGTTTGCATTTCCAATTCAACAATTAAGCACAATTTATTACAATTTATTATTAACAAACTGTTTTTCCAATATTTTATGCTGATGCTGAGATAAAATCTGCAAAAGTCTGTGAAATTCATTTAAATATGGTAAAAATGAAATGGAGCTGAAAGTACAAGACTCTTATTTGCTTTATTTTTTCTTTATTTCTTCTTATTTACCAAACAGAAAATGTGTAAAACTTTGTAAAATGACAGTCATTTGAAATCAGTCCCGGATTTTGTGTCAGTTTGCATTTCTAGCTTAACAATTAAGCATAATTTACATATTTTGTGCTGATGTTGACATGAAATCTGCATAGTTCTGTGGAACAACTTTAAATACGGTAAAAATAAATAAATAAATAAATAAATGGAGCTGAGAGTACAAGACTCTAATTGCTGAAGCATCATCTAATCACCAGAAATCTTTGTAAAATGACAGCTATTTGAATTTGGAGACCCTTTCTTTCATGTGGACCTGGCTGGTGCTAAAAGTGTTTTGCAATGGAGATTTTAAATGTCATTTTTACTTACAGTTGGGTCATGAGAGCGGCCCATAGTGCTGCCATGAGATTTAAAGTCCTTTCACACTGTTCACAGCAAACTGACAGCTCTGTGTGTGTGTGTGTGTGTGTGTGTGTGTGTGTGTGTGTGTGTGTGTGTATCTAAAAACACAGTTACACTGCTTGCTTTCTTTGTGAATCTATGTAGTTCAGGAGCTACACTTGAAATTTTAATAGAACAAGTCTGTGAATTATGAATGTAGACAGGAGCAGAGACTCGCTCTTTCCATCACATGACTGCCGCTTCCAGAACCTTCTCGCTGTTGTATTTTAGACTACATGAGAGAAAGCTAGCGGTACAATCTTTCTTCTGACTTGTATTTTCTGCACTGAACACATCCAGAAACGCTCAACACCACAAAAAAACAGGAGTATCACTACAAATACTAACCAACTTTTCTAAAGACAAAGGCGAAAAATTTTTGAACCATTTTTCAGTGTACATTCAGTATTTCATTCAATTTCCAACATTTCTCTCAATTAACAAAAGCTACATGAAACATTTAAGATTAATACAAGACAAAAATAGTCAACCTTGTTTGCAAAAGCTGTTTTTACTGACTCTGTCCACCATCGTTCAGATATTTTACCTTAAGTACAAATAGCATATTCCTTAAGTTTACATTTTGTATTGCATCTATCAATATTTATACTGTCTAAACAAGATGCTGTTTGTTTACACGATGCATACATTATCTACCAATATAGATATAGCTGTTACCTTTTTATACTTGTAAATATGGAAGACAACACATGCAAAAATAAATGCACAAAAAAAAAGAATAATTGTATAAATAAATAAATATGGAAATAAATACATGTGGGAATGAATATACCAATAAATACATTTTAAAAATAAATTATAGAATAAAAATGAAATACAGAAAAAATAAATACAGAAAATAATAAATAAAGGGAAAATAAGTAAACTTGCTTGCAAGTTTGGTTGATTTAATTAAAAATTAATTGTATTTATTTTATTTTAAGTCATTTATTTCTTTCTTTTCCTATTGTTACATTTATTTATTTATTTTTAATTTTTGCAAGTTTGGTCCTCTATATGTAAATAGGTGTTGGCATGAATTAACATTTCAATAATTTTATCACAATACTGAAGCTCTGGCTTGCAATAAATCCAATAAAACACATACCGCACCTCCTCAATACACACAATATTAAAAGACATAATAGTAAACACTTCAACCTGTAAAAACACACCAAAACACACAACATCACAACCATAATACAATGACAGTCTGTCCTGCTTTCCAAAACACACACATACACACACACACACACACACACACACAACAAAATACACACACACTACACCAAAATTGCATATAATAGTACATACCCCGACAAACGCTACAGAAAAAAAGAAACAAAACAGATTGTATGATCACATGAAAAGCTGTGGATTTTAGATAGAACAGACATGGTGCACACACATCCTCAGCAACACACACACAAACACACACACAGATGTGAGGAGTGTTTTCTTACCGAGGAGTAGAGGAAACCCTCTCCATTCATGGCCACATAGAGTCCGGCCTTCACGCCCTGTATCGCCACGACCCGCAAACCCACCGGGATCAGATTAAACAGAGCTGAAACACACCAACACAACATCTTACTGCTCTGATGCTGCTCTTTTAGAGGAGTTCCTAGTTATCTTCCATCTAGAGTCAATTTTGTCTCACAATTTCCTCCTAAATTTCCTATATTAATGTATAAAAAATACAATAAAAAGACATGCAGTATTTTGGTTGATATTTGGTTGTGCACCATTCAGAATTTAAGGGAGAATTCCTTTTAAATTAATGAATTTGCACAGAGGTAGCAAACAGGATGCAGAATTACAATTCAAATTTAAATGTAACAAAGCAAAATTTAAATAATTTGAAATTCAAAAAAATTCAGAAAAACGGAATGTATAATTTCAATTCAAATTTGAATGTAACAGCAAAATTTACATTTGAAATTAACAGAATGATAGCTAGAACGACAGAACGATAGAACGATAGATAGATAGATAGAACGATAGATAGATAGATAGATAGATAGATAGATAGATAGATAGATAGATAGATAGATAGATAGATAGATAGATAGATAGATAGATAGATAGTGAAATTAGTTCATTTCTCAGGGTCTGTTGCTTCTCAAAGGACAGATGTTTTAGATGCAACAAAAGAATATTCAAAGGAGAAACGAGGGATGGAATGAAAAAGAGAGAGAAATAAATCTCAAACACTCGTAACGCTGCTGCTGATTCAGTTCCAGTCTGTAAAAATCGACAGGAGGGAAAAAACCCAGAGGAGAGAAAAACAGGAGCAGCGGAGGAGTGCAGCAGGATAACGGAGGGATGGAGGGGGAGGAGAGATCAGAGAACCAGAACAAGGGATGAGTGTTCGTGTGGGATTGAGAGCGGAATATGAGAGAGAATTCATGTTTACAACAGTATTCATGTGATGAAGAACATACTCTATGCAACATATGAACACAAACTCAATTCTTGTGCTGAAATGCAATTCACAACAATTATCATCAAAAGTTCGGAATGATTATGATTTTTTTTTTTTTTTTAATGTTTTTGAAAGAAGTCTCTTCTGCTCACCAAGATCAAAAAATACAGTAAAAACAGTGGAATATTATTAACAATTTACAGCTGCTTTCTATGTGAAAATCTTGAAAAAAATGTAATTTATTCCTGTGATGCAAATCTGAATTTTCAGCATCATTACTCCAGTCTTCAGTGTCACATGATCCTTCAGAAATCATTCTAATATGCTGATTTGCTGCTCAAGAAACATTTCTGATTATTATCAATGTTGAAAACAGTTGTGCTGCCCAATATTTTTGTAAAATCGCTGTGATACACTGTGATACACTACTATTCATTTTTTTTTGAAAGAAATTAATACTTTTATTCAGCGAGGATGCATTAAATTGATCAAAAGTGACAGTAAAGACATTTATAATGTTAAAAAAGATTTCTATTTCAACTAAATGCTGTTCTTTGGAATTTCTATTCATCAAAGGATCCTGAAAAATAAAATGTATCAGTTTTCACAAAAATTTTAGGCAGCACAACTGTTTTCAACATTGATAATAATCAGAAATGTTTCTTGAGCAGCAAATCAGCGTATTAGAATGATATCTGAAGGATCATGTGACACTGAAGACTGGAGTAATGATGCTGAAAATTCAGATTTGACCACAGGAATAAATTACATTTGACTATATATTCACATAGAAAACAGCTATCTGAAATAGTAATAACATTTCGCAATATTGCTGTTTTTACTGCATTTTGATCAAATAAACGCAGCCTTGGTGAGCAGAAGAGACTTCTTTAAAAAAAATAAATAAATAAATAAAATAAACAATGATTTCAAATGTTTGTCCAGCAGTGTAAGTTTTGACAGACAGACATTTGCCCCCTTTAGCACTGAAGTTTGTTACTGTAAGCATCTACAACAGAACAACACACTGAACAAGAATTCATGCAAATCTGTTTCTCTCTGCTTCAGCTTGTCCATCAGCTGTTCTTCATTTTGCTGGAAGCCGACCAAATTCTGACTGTATTGTGTTTCAACTCTCCAGCTGATCGATATTCTCGCTTTAGATGAAAACATGTTTTCCCACAGTTGTCAGATAAATGTGACCATGTTATATGAGAATTCCCAACGGCTTCGGGAAAAAATCTGTCCTTAAACACAACATGCCAAAACTGATGCTATTTACTTTCTTAATGCACACTCATGGTCTTGTTGCAAATGACTGCATGTTAAAGTGCACAAAAAGTTTGTGTTCATAATCTTTCATCAAATTGAGATGAAAACTTTCCTTTTCAGCTGATATTCCCTGTTTCACTCATATTATCATAGTCAAATGGGTTGCAAAGTGCATGTTGACTTTAACACTGAATCTGTTGTAAAACTCGACGGTTGAACGCAGTAATGTTTGTCTCACGTGTGTCACACAAAGACACTGTGTCTAAGCCTGTTGGACTCGCTAATGTGAGTTTAGCAGATAAGGAGGAAGGCAGTGTGATTCAAAAGCATCTCACAGGAGATTCAAGACATGAGTGGGCACCTTCAAACCACTGAGAGAATACAGGAGCTGGAAGAGAGATGGAACGCTCCAAAATCCTGAGCTTTAGAAGTAAAACATCCCTCTCCAGCACCCCGGGGAGATGAGCTCAGAAATGTGTGTGTGTGTGTGTGTCCACGCTCACTAATGCATATGCAGATCTGAGAAATACATGCAAACTGTGAGATCAGGCGAGATCACACACGCACACACACGTGATAAGGGTTCTCTGCTCTATCAAGAATTCATTCAAGTCACCCCAAAATCAAAAGAAAAAAAATGATTCATTTTGAGAAACTTCTTGTTTAAATAATTAAAATCAGAAATGATGTCTACTCTAGGAACATTGAGATGTTTTGCATGGTGAAAAACACATTTTCCTGTCAAATTCTTATTACTGTAATGCATCTGGCTTCATTTTTCTTATTGTAAAAAAAAAGATGATAAAATTATATATACACATATTCAAAATGTAATCAGTATATGTACGTTTAAAAATATATCAAAAATTTGGAGTCAGTAAAATGTTAAAATGCTCTTCTGCTCATCAAGGCTGCAGTTACTTGTTAAAAAAACAGTAAAAACAGCAATATTGTGAAATACTGTATTATTAATATTTCAAATTTGAATATATTTTAAACTGTAATTTATTTCTGTGATCAAAGCTGAATTTTCAGCATCATTACTCCAGTCTTCAGTGTCACATGATCCTTCAGAAATCATTCTAATATGCTGATTTTCTGCTCAAGAAACATTTCTGATTATTATCAATGTTGGAAACAGTTGTGCTGCACAATATTTTTGTGAAAACTGATAGATTTTATTTTTCAGGATTCTTTGTTGAATATAAAGTTCAAAAGAACAGCATTTAGTTGAAATAGAAATATTTTGTCACATTATAAATGTTTTTACTGTCAATTTTGATCAATTTAATGCAACCTTGCTGAATTAAAATATTTATTTATCTTAAAAAAAAATGCACTGACCCCAAAGTTTTGAATGATAATGTTTTTACACTCTAGGTGTGCATGGGTTAATGTTCATATCTATCTATCTATCTATCTATCTGTCTGTCTATCTATCTGTCTATCTATCCATCCATCCATCCATCCATCCATCTCCCATGCAAAAGTGAAGAGAACATTAAGATCAACACTCTCCAAATCCAAAGCATCTTTGGTTTCCTTTTTGGATTTCAGAGCATATCAGTTTCTGACACAAAGAACACTGGGAACAGAGAGAGAGACTCACTGTAGTCGCTGTTTTCATCTTTGGTCCCGTCGACGGTTCCGTCCGGCTGCATCTGCAAGTAGTAGCCCTGCTCGCTGAAGAGCCTGGTCACTATCCCCTTCAACTGAGGCTCTGAAACACACACACAAACACACGTCACAAAAACACAAACAAAAAACCTGCTCACCATCAACACTCTTAGAAACATCTTCATTTGTAGCAGGTTTCTGAGTTGAGCCGAATGGCTCTTTGGACAGTATAAAGCATCTGATGTTACATTAAAGGTTCTTCTGATCCGCTTATGAAGAGCTAGACAATACAACATGTTTCTATGAAACTTAAAATGTTCTCACAATACAAAAACCTTCTTAAATCCTTTAAATAAACCACTCTAAACCAATCACACGCACGCAAACAAGCACAAGTTTTCAATGAGATGGATGCATCATAATGCATGCTGAACTGTAATCATATAATGCTTAGTATTGCTCAAAATTAATGAATTAAAAAAGCAACCTGTCATGTTACCGAAACAGCAAGTGCTGCTAACCAATTAAAATGTGTTAATTGTTTTAGTACCTTGCTAATTATGTTAGTAAACCGGCTCCCCTTCTGCTCCGACATCTGTGACACTGTCTCACTCCCAGCATGTTTTCAAGTGTTTCGCCGCAATATTTAGTATTAAAAAAGGTCACGCGCTATAAAAAGACCAATGAAATTTGAATTACAGACACTTGTACTACATTTCTCATCTTAGATGAGCTCAGTTGGCCAGTATGAACAGAGAGAGGAGAAAAAGTAGTCAAATATGATACAGGCATCATAAACAAACCAAATGGAACAGAATAGATTTTGCCAGCTTTAATACACGTGTTTAATCAATAAAAGAAGAGTTTCTGATTGTAACATTGAAATGTAACATTTCCTGTGAAGCTGCTTTGAAATAACATGTAAAAAAAATTGCTAATATGTGAAAAGTGCTATAAAAATGAACTGAATTCATTTTAAATTTAATTACAAAGACACACCTGTAACCATTCAGAATAAACTAACATGCTGCAGTTCACAGTCACACTTTATAATGACATTAATAACATGAAACATTGTGGCATTATTTAATGATCATTACTGAAATGAAAAGTTTAAAGTTTAAACTTCATACATATTTAAATTATATTCAAAAATATTTGTATGTATATACTTACCAATTATATGTAAAAGTACATTAATGAGCTTGCTAATGCAATCATATATTCAACTATACATTTTATATTTAATATTGTGCAATTATATTAATATAGATGTAAATATTTTATATAGTAATAAATATTTTGTCTATTGATTGATTATATATGTATAAAATATTTATTCAAATCGCATCTGATATTGTGTAAGTATATTGTTTTCAATCTATATTAATATGTTAAGGTTTATTGTGATTTTATATTTAATATTTTAAGGTGTATTGTTTCATGATTACTGTAATGTATCTATCATTTGTACATAAACTAAACAATATAAATATTAATGCAGTCATTAAAGTTATCAATAAAACAATCATATATTCAACAATATTAATATATTAGGCCTATATCTAATATTATATAATTATATATTTATACTTTCCATCTCTATTAATATTTAAAAGTATTGGGATCTATCGATCTATCTATCATTTACATGTAGAGATAAACTAGCCTACCTGTTAATTATATTAATGCAATCATCAGTTATCAATAAAACAATCATATATTCAACTATATTAATATATTATATCTAATATTAGCCTATATAACTACATTTATAATGTCCATCTCTATTAATATTTAAAAGTATTGTGATTATCTATGTTAATGCAGTCGTCACAGTGATCAATAAAGCAATCACTTAAGTTCTAGCATAAACAGCGCCGTACACATCAAACTCTGAATCGGTGCGGTCCGCGCGCACAGGTGATCGTCACGCGAGGAGCGCACAGGTGTGAATCAACTGACCTGGTTTCCTGCGCACGGGTCGTTTTTTCCCGCTGCAGAATCGGACTTTACCGAAGAGTCCGAAAAGGTGCCGATCGCACAGGGAGCCTCGGCCGGTGGGCTCTTTACCGGGACTGGAGCGCCGTTTACCGGACGCCGCTCGGTCGCTGTTTGACTCGCGCGCCTGCCGTTTCTGTCGGATGAGCGAGCTGGCGATCGCCGCGGCCATCTCACGCGGGTCCGGTGCGTTCGGGGACGATCGTGCAGATTCGGTGCAGATTCACGGTGCAGACCACCGGCGCGAGGGAGCAAGCGCGCAGGCATGCACCGGAGCATGAGCGATACCGATAGACTCGGTATTTCCTACCACGGAAAGCACTTAGAGTTACATAACCGCACAATTAGACCACATAACAACCGTCCAAAAACGAGAGTCCTAACGGGAGCGTCAGTTATGCATGACATGAAGAGCTTCAAAACGCGCAGCTGAAATAACGGGCGATAGATGTCCGCTTCTTAACTTCTCATCTCTAAGGTCCGGTTTGTCCTCCTCAACATGTTGATTTAACAGCCCTCATCTCCGACTAGAGTCCGTTTCCAGCATTTTTCCCGAGATCCGGTGCGGGGAAAAGCTTCAGAAAATCCAATAGAGTGATTTTCAACCTACAGATGCATGTTGTGTGATTCCAGCCGAGGAGATGAAGCTCAGAATGATGCTGAGGGAACTAGAGACAGAGAGGGGGAGTAATGTGTGTGTGTGTGTGTGTGTGTGTGTGGTCTGATAGAAGGAGAGCGACTCGACTGGGAACAGAGGGGGGAGGTCAAAGCAACAGCCTTCCCGAAAAATGACAGTCGCAGCGGGAGCCTAAACCAGAAACAAAACTTGGTTGACCAATATGGGTTTTTAAGTGGTGCATCTCCTCATCCTTGAGGTTTGGAAGCTTGTTTCTGCCACAGGATAAAAAATAAAAACGGTAATGACTTGTATCTTGCAATTCTGACTTTTCTCTGAATTTTCTCAGAATTGTGAGATATAAATGAAGAATTGCAAGACAAAAAGTCGCAATCTTTTTTTAATTCCAATGCGGGAAAAAAAAATTATGAGATGTAAACTTACAATTCTGAGAAAAAAGTCAGAATTGCAAGATATAAAGTCAGAGTTGCGAGATAAACTCGCAATTGCGAGAAAAAGAAAAAAAATTCCAATTACATTTTTTTAATCTGTGGCGGTAAAACAAACAAATAAACCTGAATTGTGAGATGCAAACTCACAATTGTGAGATATAAATTCAGAATTGCAAGATATAAATTGCAAGAAAAAGTCAGAATTTTTTATTGTGTCAGAAAAAAAAACAAACAGAATTGCTATATAAATTCAGAATTGCGAGATGTAAACTTGAAATTGCAAAATGTACATTTGGAAATGCGAGTAAAAAAGAATTCTGAGTTTACATCTTTATCAATTAAAAAAGTTTTTTTTTTTTCTTAGAATTGCATGAAAAAGTCTAAATTGTAAGATTTTATTTTTTTATATTTATGGTCGAAACAAGCCAGATGTATATGTATCACGACCCAGATGTATATGGAAAATTCCTTTTTGTTCTTCGCTTAGTAAAAAACTTATATAGTTTGAAATATAGTGAACATCCCATTTCTGTTAGCATTTCTGTTTGCAAATATTCCATTTCTGCATTGCAAAATAAGGTGGATGCGCTTATAAGATTGCTTTAAAGTGAGCAGCTTTACAGTATTAAACATGAAAAAACAGTGCAAGTATTGCTTTAAATTAACATTACAACTAGTTTCTACTATACGGCAGCTGTCCAGTGTGTTCGTGTTTTTATTTGCGTCTAACCTCAATGCATCGTCAAAGAAGGCGGGGCCCCAGAGCCACACCCACCTAATTACATAATCGCTATGGACCGATGGGAGTTTGAAAGTGTTTAACTGGAAACGTTTCTGGAAAGTTTTCAATTTTGAACTTTGCTTTTTTTTTTGCCTGATTTTGTTCAAAATGACGTCACACCAGTTCATTCATTGATTTCACTTAAAGTGTATTAGTCTCTGAAACAGCTCAGCTTTGAATAAAAAGCCTAAAATGGTATTTCTCGCTGGACAGATTTCCATGGGAAAAAAACATTGCAAAATCATTGCACAAAGGTCACTTCACAACGCTTGGAAAATGTTGAGTACAAAACTAATGTTGCAAATAAATCATTACAACGCAGACCATTCTAAACGAACAACATTTGTGAGTCAGTATCGTTAGGACAAATTTTAATTAGGGCATTTCAAATGCAGTTGGATAATTACATTTATAGATGGTTTGGCTTCATGTGATTGCTTTTTATGATGAACGGCGTTAATTTGCGCAGGTAGGTGAATTGAGATGCCCCGCGGGTCTGTGATGGAGCAGCTGTCACTGCTGCTGACTCAGGTACCGATATCGTATCGAATACACAGAGCTGTCAGGTGCTGAGAGATGCTTTCTGAAGTCTCCAGTAAAGAGGCCAATCACTGTGACCCAGATACATCATTCAACCTTCATCACACAACACTGATTATTTTATCACTGAGAGAACGAGAGAGAGAGACAGGAGAAGAGAGAGAAAGAGAGGATGTCTATCTATAGTCTCCGCTGAGTAGGACAGTAGTACTTGTGCACGCTAGTTCTCACACACACACACACACACACACACACACACACACACACACACAGAGAGAGAGAGAGAGAGAGAGAGAGAGAGATTTGAGGTCCCTACAAGTAAAGCATGAATGCTTAGTGAATGCTTAGATCCACTTACTGATTAATTTTTATCATATAGATATCAGTCACTGCAATAAGTCAATAAGTCATGGAAAACATCAATAAGTCACAGCACTATGTTTTTTCATTACATTAATTCATTAAAATAATTAAACCAATTTCAACTTCCTTTAAGTTACATGCATTTCAACTGCAATTAACCTAATTTTTATATATATCTATATAAAACATTTTTTTTTAATTTACATATAATATGATACAAAAAAATTAGGTCAGTAAATTTTTATGTTTTTGTTTTAATATTTTTGTTTTATGTTTTGCATTTATTTGATCAAAAATACTGTAAAAACAAAATTGAAATAATATTACAATTCATGATAACTTTTTTTGATGTTACAAAAGATTAATCTATGTTAATTTATAAAATTTATAATGTTACATTTTTTAAGGTTTAGATGTAATGTTGAACTTCATATTTATTTATGTAATTTTGGATAATGTACAGCACTTTGCTGCATCTTATGTTTGAAAAATGCTATATAAATAAAGTTTATTATTATTATTATTCCAAAATGTTCAAATATTTCATTTTTTGTGTTTTGTTTTTTTGCAAAAGTGAATTTAGACTTCACAACATTATAATTTACAATATGAAGTATGGATAACTACTCATTTTGATATTAATAGTTCATGAGGTCAGACCTCCATTACAGGAAAGTGCTGTTCAAGAAATAGTGTGCTTAAACAGTTAAATCTTAATATAGTACTTTCCCTTTAAGTTAGTGCTAGACGATGGCAAACATAATCTTAAACTGATCACCTTTAACCTCCAAACCACCATTTTTCAACATAGATTTGAAAATGCACTATGCACACTAAAATGGTTGTAACTCATGAATGCTTCGGAATACAAATAAGTTTACTGTAAAGAAAATGTACTGTATTCTTTTTTATTTTATTTAAAATAAATATTTTACAAAATGTTTTGGAATAAAAAAACAAAGCCATATGTCTAACTAAGTTATGTTCCAAATTTGAAGTTGATATCACAAAAATTGAGATTCCTATGATATTTTGTTTAGGTGCTAGACCAAAAATAGCCAATGGGTGACACCCAAACACTATAGAATTTTTATTAATGCATTTTCCTGTATCAAATTCATAAATACATTACTTATATCACAAAATAACCACCATACATGCATACATGGAACCTTGAGACGCAGACCTTTCCAACAATATGTGTTTTGTCAAGATTAAACAGGTTTTGACTATAAAATATTGCAGTAAATTTTGTAATGTGACACTTGACACCGCCCACTAGGGGGAGGAGCCTGCTAAAGGGATTTAAAGTACCATTTTCACGATAGCACATTGTCTGGTTTCGAAACGGTTTTCACGGAATTACTTTTGGTTGTTTAACCTTTGATGATTACAAAAATATGTGATAGGTAAAAAAGGCAATTTAAAAAAAGCACCAAGGCAGTTAACAGGTTAAATATCAAAATGCCCAAAAAAGTTTTACTTTTGCACGATGACCTGTGATAAAATTGTGGTACTGTGTTGAGTCAGCACTAAATCATTGACCTGTAAAGAACAGGATGAGAATAAGGAGGAAGAGGAGGGCCGAGCTTCATCAGATCTTCTGTGAAACACGAGTGTGGGTGTTGACGATGACCCCTAATGATTCAGGAGTAGTATAACCCCATCTCAGCACTGCATGAGTGTGTGTGTGTGTGTATCCTGAGGAGTGTAACCTGCCCTCAAAACGGATCCCAAAATCAGTGTCTGTTTCAAAGACAGAGATCAGATTTGGAAAAATAAGAAAAGACACGGAAACTGAAACTCTATAATCTGTATTTAGTGTCTGTGGGTTCGTGGGAGCCGTGCTCTGATTGGTCGGTCGACAAAGGAAGGAACCAATGACAGGCTGGTGCTATCTGTCATTATTATGACCCCTGATGGAGCAGTTTGGAAATTGATCAGAAAACTCAACACCAACACACACACACACACACAGGTCATCAATAATTATGAAGTTTCAATCAATATCTTGACCCTTCACATGGACACATACATATAAATAAAGCATTGCAAACATGCTGTCTACTAATAGAATATATTTGTATAAATAGTTTCAGATATTGAATGAATTACAAGTAGGGATTAAAATGCGCATTTGATTTTATTCTCCACTAGATTGCACAAAAATTTACCAAAGCACTTTCTTAAACATCTGCATTTCACTATGCATGTGGAAATTTGGCTGATTCTTGATGCAATCATGCAAATCAGCATTTCAGAATGATTTCAGAAGGATCATGTGATCACATGAAGACTGGGGTAATGATGCTGAAAATTCAGCTTTGCATCACAGGAATAAATAATATTTTACAATATATTCAAATAGAAAGCAGTATTTTAAATTCTAATAACATTTCACAATATTAATGTTTTTACTGTATTTGTAATCAAATAAATACAGCCTTGGTAAGCACTAATTTTATCTAACATTTTTATATGTTTTAAAGTTGTTACAGATGTAGGTAGCAAACGAGAATTGATAAAATTACTGAATATATTTTGGTCAATTATGAATTAGTAATTATTAAGTTGGCTGCCCACCTTACAAAAAAAAAAAAATCACCATATTTATAAGGAATCCATATATTCATCATATCATAACACAAAATAAATTATTTTTTTATCAGAATAAATAGAAAATACAGCACACTTTGCTGAAGTGATTGTTTTGAACAAGTATTAACTTTACTTTAGCTAACGTATGTATAATGGGAGCCCTGAACATTTCAAAGATTTTTAAACAAAAAACACTTTTGTGATTTATTTTCCCTCAAAATGTGTTGATCCATCAATGTTCAATAAATACATGTGTATTATTCTGTAGTCATACACTACTGGGAGTAGTGAAAAATCACAGCATTGCATTCTGGCATTGCATAATCTGAAAATGCCACAGATAATGCTGCATTAGACAACAGACTTTGCCCTCATGATGCCTAAACAGTGCAGTCTAGTTAGGCAGCTCACTAGCTCTATGGTTCTATGCTGCCAGTTAGTGGTAAACAGCATGAATCGCAGCCTTCATCACAATCCACTAAACACAGCAGTAGCAGCTCCACAAATAAACACTACAGAGAGCGTGATGAATGTTTGGTGTGTGTATTTACGTGATGCAATCGTTTATTCTGAGCGCCTGCATCATTTATGAGAAAGCTCGACTGTCTTCAAACCTCTCAGCCTGCACTCACATCCACATGCAGCTTTAAAACCAGCACTATCCAACAACTATAAAACAATGTCTTGATGTCTCTGAACAAACATGAACATTCACTCATACAGACTGATAAATACAGCCAATGAAATGTTACTATTTGTGTCCATAGCAACAACAGAATTCTTTATTTATGTTCCATGTATAATGTAGCCCCCTTGATCGTACACTCATGAATAACATTTAGACAGTCCTCTATGGCATCATCATGCTCTCTTAATTTTTTAGTTCTTATTTTTGATTTAAAAATAGAGAAAGAGGGTCTGGATGAACTCCACCAGGGGGTAGTACAATACACACACATCCTGCTCCTGTGCTTCGCTCCCAGTGCTCGACAATAAGGACAGTGTATATAAGAGAAGTTTTGGGGTCAGTAAGATTTTTTTTTCCCAAAGAAATTAATTCTTTTATTCATCAAGGATGGATTAAATTGCTTAAAAATTACATTAAAGACATTTATGATGTTACAAAAGATTTCCATTTCAAATAAATGCTGTTCTTTTGAACATTCTATTAATCTGTGAACCCTGAAAATTAAAATGTATCAGTTTCCACAAAAATATGAATGGTTTTCAACATTGATAATAATCGTAAATGTTTCTTGAGCAGCAAATCAGCATATTAGAATGATTTCTGAAGAATCATATGACACTGAAGACTGGAGTAATGATGTTGAAAATTCAGATTTGATCACAGAAATAAATTACATTTTATAATATATTCACACAGAAAACGGTTATTTTAAATTGTAATAATTTTTCACTGTTTTACTGTATTTTTGATCAAATAAATGCAGCCTGGGTGAGCAGAAGAAACTTCAAATGAATATGATACGAAAAACTTTAACATTCTTACCAACTCCAAACTTTCTGAAAGGTATGGTGTAATTTTTATACCTTAACATAAAACAACCAACAAGTAAACTTAAAACATTTGGATTTATGTGTGATGTATTGAAATTTTTTGTTAAAAAAAAAAAAAAAAAAAAACTGGCTTGAAAACAATTTTCTCAAATAATTAATAATCATTAACAAATAATTATTAAATAATTAAACAATTTTGAAGTAGAAACTCTGAAATGGTATTTTCTTGCAAAACACTACATTATTCATTGTTTTATTTAAATTTTTGAAAAATAACTGTAGTAGTGTAGTTCAGAAGTTAGGATTGGTTGATAATTCAAAACAAATCAGTATTCTCACATCGCAAGACATTTTTTCAGCAAAAAGTACAATGGTTTTACATGATTTATTAAAAAAGAAAGCTGAATTTTCTTTCACAAAATATAAATATTTTGCTCTGACACACTAAAAATAGCTATTTATCATATTTATGGTAGAGCTAGTGAAAATGTTAGCAGCGTAAATAGAAGTCTTGACCAGGCAACCAGGTAAAAATGCACTAACTGCATTTAAATAACTACAACTTAAATTTCATTTATATCTGATTTCTTTCCTATGTGCATATTTCTATGATATATTAATGTATGATACATATTTGGAAAGATGAATGTAAATGTTTACCTAATGTTGAATCTTAAGAAAAAATACATTTAAAAAAAATCTTTTAAAACGTGCACTTCCTCTCTCTCGCTCTCATATACACAGCAGATAGACAGTACTTTAATAATAGTAAAACATGCATTACAGCCACTCCACAGTGAACTTTACATATGCAAATGCTGAACAAACAGCCATAAAGAAATAACAACAACAATCTGAACAAGCTCAAACAGAGACCGGCCATGCAAAAAAACAACAACCCTAAGTCCTAAACTCAACTTAACTACTTATGCATTCAACACACTTCACTATGAACATCTGAGTATCCTGCAGACTAAATGCAGCATGCAGTGATTGAATAACAACAGCTGCACTGAACTGCATATGCAAATATCACAATGCACAGCTGACGTCACTGTCACGCAACGGCACCCCTGCAGTGACACAACAACTTTGAGGAGAGAATAGTTGCCATGGAAATGCAAAGTGTTGGGAAGTGCTGTAGCTATGGCAACACATCAATATGGGAAACGTGATTGGGTAATGCAGGTTTATTTGAGAGCGTCTGCTGCAGCGTGTGCACCGATATGACGTGTGACATGACACAACTATTGCATTCAAACTACGACTAAGAAAAATCAAGGTCAGGTTGCTATAAATAGCCTGATTCATGAATTATTTCTGCTGGAACATTACTGACGATGTTTCTCAAGTCTACAGCTAAACAAGTACACTAAATAATGTGGAACATTGTTGCAAAATTAACCCCCCAACACAACGTCACACGGTTTCCATGGCAACAGAAATATGGATTTTGTCTCAATAATGATGCAATTCATTCACAATCACACACGTAAAAGATCTCAGGACTCTTTCTGATGACATAGTGTGTGATTTGTGATAGATTTTTTATTTTTACATTTCCTGTTTTCACTTTAATCTTAGCTAAAGGTATAATTTTGTTCCGTTTTTGTGATATATATATATATATATATATATATATATATATTTTTTTTTTATAAGTCTATTTATTTATTTATTAGGTTTACTTATTAGTTTAAGACAAGACACTCTGTGAATGATATATGAGCAAACCCTTCTATAAAGTTCTTCAGAATATAGATAGGAATAAGTCTGTAAGTTTTGGTGTATGTAAGTGCTGCTGAAGTTGAGAAACAAACTCATTTGGACAAAACGGCCTTTAAAAATATGTATTGTAATTGAAATCTACAAACGCAAATAGATAAAGTGCAATAAAAGAAACACACAAAAGTGTATTTTGGATGTTTTCTTTCCATTATTCTGAAATAACAGTATGAATATCCCAAAATCTAAACTTGACCAGGGCATGGAAAAATAGTTACATGTAGCATCTTGCCTAAAGTTTATTCAATTTTAGTTATTTTACTACTTAAACTAAATGAAAATGGGAAATGTTGACTTGGCAACTAGATCAAATGTACATTTTTTAAAAATATTTTATGTTAGTTAACATTTACTTTAAGTAACAGAATTATTTTGGTTTTAGTTAACAATAATAACCCTGCTTCACAAACAAATCTATTCTGCTACACACAGAAGAAAATCATATTTAGCTATAGTACTGGCATGAATAATTATCTGTAAGGACGGGAGTGAGTTGAGTGGATCTGTAAAGCAGCAGCTCTGTCTGTAATGGCAGCAGTAATTGGATCTTGTGTTTGTGTTTGTGTGTGTGTGTGTGTGTGTGTGTGTAAGTAGTTTGGTTATTGATTAAAAGCTGGGGCCGTTTCCAAATGCATTGCTGGAATCTGTGATCAGGCTCAGAGCCACTGGCGAGATCCCACAATGCACTTGTGGAACAATAGAGTCCAACAACAATTCTGATTTCAGTCCAATTCAGTATTTAATTCCAATGAACCAGTTTCAGCAGCCAGAATTTTGTCCATGAAGGAACAAACGTACCTGTGAATTCATCAGTTATTTTTAATCAGACTATTTACCTCATAGAGGCATCTCCACCTCTCAGACAAAACATTCAGAACTAGATAATTATAAATTATGCAAACACAATACACTGTAAAAATGATTTTTCTAAGATTATTAGTGTTTTAAAAGAAAAAACTCAGTTTTACAGTTCTACTTTAAAAATTCATATATGTCAATGAGTTACTTGCAGTTTCTTTGTAATTGTTTGTGAAATTACTAGCAACCTCTAAGTGAAAATTGTTTCTACACCACATTTGTTTTAAACCATTTTGTGACGTACCTTTGAATGTAACAAATATTTGAAAAAGAAAAACTGCCAGGGATTTGGTTTCATACATTACTGTTGTTTCACTAGTAGATCCGGTTATTACATTTTGACTGCAAATTATAGGGTCAAAAAAAATCTACTAAGGAAAATATATGGATGAATTTTTTCACAATAAGACATGCATTATAACATAACTATCTATAACATGCATTTAGAAAATAAACGGTGAATTTTCATTTACCCTCGTTCTCTAAATCACTAAAATCTTTCCAATAAGGTGTAAACATTTTGAATTTGTCCTAATTTTCTCAAATAACAAAGATTTTAAAAGCAAAATTTAGTTAAGTTTAACTTTAGTCTCTGTTCATTATAATTTAAATCTATACATGCTGCATGCACTATCAACCATGTTTCTGTCACATTATGAAGCAAAGAAAAGAAAAGAAAAGAAAAGAAAAAGAAAAAGCAAAGAAAAGCAAAGAAAAGAAAGGTTTCCCCTGCTGTCCGTGGTGCTGAAAGTGCGTTCAGGCAGATTTGTTCTCGTGAGCTACAGCAGAGATGTCAAATATCTGACTCAGAGCGGCCCTCTGTGCCATGATCTGACTGAGATCTGCTCTTTCCTCAGAATAAACTAGAACAAACTCTCAAGTGTCACCATAACAACATCTAACAAAGCTGCTTATATAGAGGCTTGAGACTTACACAATAACTCAAACCCAAGTGACAGGACTTATTTCTAGGGAAATCGGGAAAAAGTTTGCTTCCAACAGTTTAAGAACCCTTAAGAATTTTCTGTATTTCCACATAAAATGTGGCCTACATTGGGAACAAATCCAATCCAGTCAAACAAACAACACAAATTACTGCAAGAGCAATGGAACATTCCAAGTCATGAAGAACCATCTAACATCTAGGATCTCCAGGCCTCTTTTGCATTGACTTGTGTTCCACCATTAAGAAAGAAAACACTAAATAAGAGCATGTGCATGACAAAAGACCACTATTCCACAAGAAAAACAATAAGTTTGCCAAAGATCCCATGAAGGGCCAGAAGACTTTCTGTTTCTGCTCTGTGGAGTCCAAAACAGAATTAAGTCAACTTGAATGTCTAAGTACATATTTTTTTTCTTCTTAATTAGCTTGATATAGAAAAAAAATAAAAAAAGTTCCACTTTTGACATGAGTGTATGGTTGTGTGTTCATATAAAATTATCCACAGAAGTTTCAAATTTAATAAATAAATAATAATAAAGATAATTCAAAAATAATATTTTTTATTCTTGACTAACTTAATATAAAAAACATTTACATTATCCCCAAAAGTTAGAAGTAAACTTAGTTGTTAATAATAATAATAATAATAATAATAATAATAATAATAATAATAATAATAAACATACTTACGAGGTATTTTTTGTTCTTGATTAGCTTGATAGAAAAATAATTTTTTTTTGGTTCCCATTTAGACAGAATGTTCCTTAAAGGATGTCCACAAATGTAAAATAATAATAAATAAATATATATATACACATAAATATATACATGCCAGTATTTTTGTTCTTGATTAGCTTGATATAGAAAAATGAGACTTTGTGTTCCCATTTAGACAAACCCTTCCTCAAAGAATGTATATAAATAATAATTATAATAAAATTATTATTATTATTATTAATAATAAAATTAATTAATTATTATATTATTATTACTAATATTATTATATTATATTCAGTATATTTAATATAATTTTTTTATCAAATTGATATAGAAAAAATAAAAAGTTTCATGTTCTCATTTAGTGTGTGTGTGTGACATTATGAGTGTGTGTTCATACTTACAAAAAAATATCCCCAGAAGTTAGCTAAATCTGACAAAACCATCCTTAAATGATGTCTTCAAAAATAAATAAGGTATAGAAAGATGAAGAAGTTTGTGTGTTCTCCTTCAGTCGTGTGTGTGTGTTGTGGTTGTTCCTGCAGGGTCTCACCGGTGTCGGTGCTGTTCGGTTCGGTTCTCTGCGCACACAGACACCGCAGCATGTGCGCTCCTTTCTGCCGGAGCAGCCGCGCAATCCTCATCGCAAAATCAGTTCACAGAGACGCCTTCTTCATCATCATCTTCATCATCATCATCATCGTTTCACGCGCTCCGGTTCAGTCTCCGCGCGCCGCAGACAAAAGACTTCCACGCGCTACAGCGGCACATCCGACGCATCCTCACGGAGCTTCACACGGTAACAGCCACAGTAACCGATAATCCTCCCGGTGAGCACCGTGATGAGCTAATGACCGTTATTCATCTCGTTATCGTGCGTGGGGCGCGAGGGAAGACGCTGCTGAACGCCACACCGGCGCGTAATCGTGGGCGGTGACGTAACGGGGGACTCGCTGACGTCACGTGCAGGGGCTTGTTGAAAGGAAAAATACATTTCTGTTCTCTCTGCAATTAATTCTGGTATCGTTTCCTTATTTAGAGATGTGATATTGGTTGATATGCCCGTAGTTAATCTAGCTGATACAATATGTGGTAAAATTTGTTTTTCACAGACTAAAAATAACAAATCTATTCGCTCTCTATTTTTAAAGGAGGTTGCTACCAAGCCTTGCTCTATTTGCTTATTGGGCTAAATTTGTTAGAAATCCTAAGTGGGAAAGTGTTTGGTTATTACCTCACAAGTTTTTTGTTGCATTCAAGGTAAAAGAAATCTCTTTCAAAGTTATTCATAAATTCTATCCTGTTAAACATTTTCTTAGTAAGTTTAAGAAGGATATTGATGTTAATTGCTCTTTTTGCTCTTTGCACTTGGAAACTGTACACCACATCTTCTGGCACTGTTGTTATGTTAAAAAGTTATGGTATGATGTCTTTTTTAATCAAGATAATGTGAATAACGAAGCTTTTGTTATTAATCTATTTATTTTATTAGTTAAGTTTCACATTCATAAGTGTAAATTTTCTAACATGTTTTATAAAGAATTGGAAAGCTATTTTTGTACTATTCAAAGTAGCACTAATAGAAAGGCCATCTGTTTGTGTTCTGTCTTCAAAATATTTGATTAATGTAAAGATCATGCATGTTTTTGATTGTAATCTCTTTTTTTCTTTCTTTTCTTTTCTTTTTTCTTTTTCTTTTCCTTTTCTTTTATTTTCTCTCCTGTGTTTCCCTGGCTTTATAATGTCTGTTGTATTGTTTTGTATCTGTTGTTTGAAGCATTAAAAAAAACACACACACACACACATTCCTCATCTGCTGAATATGTTGTTAATTTTCTTATATTGAATGCAAAATTCTTCATTCATAAGCAAAAATGCCTTAAATCACCTTTGTCTTTCCCCTTTTTTCTTGCTGAATTTGATTCTCTTGTTTCACCTAAATAACAAAAACAGTGCCAAATATTTTGATGCACCATGACAACTTTTCTAAAATGATGTAATTTTATTTTTGCACTTTTCTGTATAGATAATACCATAATTTGATGTACGCAAATACAGAATATTTGTTTTCTGTTCTTATTTTTATGATTGTTCTTTGTAGGAATATATTCATGTCTCGTTTCCCTGTTCTTGTATGTTTCTTCAAGTTTTGCAATAAAAAAAAAGAAATATAATAAAATAAAAAGTTGAATTTGAAAAAAAAAAAAAAAAAAAAACATTTCTGAGAACATCTGACATGTATCGCTTTTAAATGAAGCTAATTATATTCTATACCCGTAACCCTCACAGAAACCTTATTAGATTTTAATTAAGACACGAGATTGCCAATTTATTCACTTTTTTTTTTTTTTTTTTCTACAGAGGACCTTGGAAATGTACTAAAGTCAGTTTAAATAGGTGCTACAATATATGTGAGGAATATACGGCCCTTAGGAATATAGTAAAACAAGTGTCCATACTAAAGTAATATCTAATAACTTCATGGCTATATACGGGAGACCAGGGCTAGTTGTCACACAGGCTTTATCTACAAGGCGCTGAATCAAATGTCCAATTATTCAAATGCTTGCTTTCTCTTGCAGTGGTTTGCATAGTGGTTTCAAACATCTAGATAAATTAGAACGTATAAGTTTTGATCCTCACACTAAGCATTTAAATATCATCTTACTAAGGTAAATTATTGGATATGATGTCTGATATTTATATAATTTTATGTAAGTATCTGCTATGTCGTCATAGATATCAGTGATTTACATTACAAACAGAATTTCCTCATATGATTATCAGCATCTTCACCAAATTGCATAATTTTGCTCAGTTTGAGTCTTGGATTAAAATTGAGCTGCTTTTACTACATATACTCACTATATCAGACTATATGAGCCATAAAAGCATGACATAGCAAATATGATTCAAAACATAAAACACGTTTTTTTTTTTTGTTTTTTTTTTAGATTTTGTCTAAAGGTTCAATAAACTGTTAAATTAAAAAAAAAAAAAATCTGACTATTATTTAATATGTCAGGTTTTATAGAGTTAAAATGGAGTTCTAGCACTCTTTCAGTTCATGGAAAGCATCTAACTCCAGAACA
Source organism: Spinibarbus caldwelli (assembly GCA_039654775.1). Taxonomy (NCBI): domain Eukaryota; kingdom Metazoa; phylum Chordata; class Actinopteri; order Cypriniformes; family Cyprinidae; genus Spinibarbus; species Spinibarbus caldwelli. The sequence continues at coordinate 2,477,610 of CM077253.1, read as the reverse complement.
GAACTGTACATTTATGACTATATTTGTCAGACATCACTGGATTCAAGGTATACAGTTTCTACATTCTAATCCAAAATGAATCCCCATTTTAGTGTCTTTATAATCCTGTTTTAGATGTTTGGGCTGATGTCTGCAGAGGTGAGGATGCTTTGAGACACGTGGGGGCAGCAGAACCCACCAGAAACACCTCGCGCCCACCAGCCTGTGACGCAGCGCACCGGCTCCCCTGTGATGTGCGTGGGTGATTGTGGATCCCTGATTTCATCAGAATACACCACAGTTATGTTTCATGGATAAAAATACACTGCCGTTACAGTACACCTTACCAAATGTGTCAGATAAAAATGATAAAACAAATTATATTTTAGCTTTAGATTTTTCATTTAAGCCTATTTGAGGACCATTAAGTTTAATTTTTTTTTCATGTTTAAGGTTTATTGTCTTACTGTACAATAAAACTTGAATAATCTTTCTTTATTAAAATCAGCATAAATTAAATACAGCACAAACATACTTGGTGCATAAATACTTTACAAGTAAATTAATATATCATTTGTTTTACATTTCATGTGAGACGTGAGGGAAAGTGTGAATAAAAATTGAAATGCAAACATTTAGATTTTAAGATGCAACAATACTTTACTAATTTTAAGATTTTAATTTAAGATTTTAGGTTTAACAGATTTATATTCATATTTAAAGATGTATAATTGTTTCTTTTACATTTTTGAAACCATAAATATCTGAAATTGTATTTTCCATTAGGTTTTCATTTAAGAGTTTACATTTAATCCTATTTTAGGACCATTAAGATTTTATTTAATGTTTAAGGTTTATTTTCTTACAGTAAAAACTCTAAAAAATAGTTGTTTTTTTTAAGTCAGCATAAATTAAATGCAGTGCAAATATGGAAATGTTGCATAAATACTTTACAAGTAAAATAATATATAATTTATTTTACATTTCAAGTGAGAAATGTGAGGAAAAATGTAATAAAAATTGAAATGCAAAAATTCAGATTTTTATTTGAGATTTTTAGGTTTAAGAGATTCTTATTTATTTATTTATTTATTGTTTGTTTGTGACAGATTTTTCCTTTGTTCCCCCCAATCTTAAATATCTGGTTACATTTCGTGAACACAGCACAAACCATTTCTGTATCTTGTCTACAGACGCATACAAAGCGTGCAATGTAAAAAGTCTTATATAAAGCATTTTCACTCTCTCTCTGTCTCATTCACAAGGTGATGAAATATTTGTGTCTAGGCTGAAATGAGAAAACACAGCTGGACACACAGATAATCACACACAAAATATGAGTTAATAACCTGCTGAGTGATAAGATGAAAGATACAATACAATATCAAGTCACTACAATATCAAATTACAGAGCAACGCATCAACACATGGAAGAGTTCTGTTTCCTTTAGGGCTATAAAACTAATAGTGTGTTTCATGAAAAAATATCAATTTCAACACACACACAAAAAAAATATTTTAGGACCATTAAGATTTTTTTCCCCATGTTTAAGGTTTATTGTCTTACAGTAAAACATTGTTGAAAATGTCCCCTCCCTCAGGCTATTCAAGATTAGGATGAGTTTGTTTCTTCATCAGATTTGGAGAAATGTAGCATTACATCACTTCTTCACCAATGGATCCTCTGCAGTGAATGGGTGCCGTAAGAATGAGAGTCCAAAACAGCTGATAAAAACATCACAATAATCCACAAGTAACCCACACCACTCCAGTCCATCAGTTAACATCTTGAGAAGAAATTTGTGTTTGTAAGAAACAAATCCATATGTTTTAACTTCAAACCATCACTTCCATAGCTAAAATACAAGTCCATAATCCATAATAACACTTACTCCAGTGAAAAAGTCCATCTCCTGTTGTCTTCTCCAGATGTTAACTGATGGACTGGAGTGCTGTGGATTATTGTGATGTTTTTATCAGCTGTTTGGACTCTCATTCTGACGGCACCCATTCACTGCAGAGCATCCATTGCTGAGCAAGTGACGGAATGACATTTCTCTAAATCTGATGAAGAAACAAAGTCATCTATATCTTGGATGGCCTGAAGGGTGAGCACATTTTCAGCAAATGTAAATTTTTTAGGTGAACTGTTCCTTTAAATGGCCTGAAGGTAAGCTTCAATTTCTGTGTCCAAAAAAAAAAAAAAAGATTCTTTCTTTTGATTTCTTGGTGAAATATGTTCTTGACTAGTTTTGTGAGATTAATTTCAGGCTTGTGTAAGGCTTGTGTATTCTCTAAGAAGTGAAGCAAGGACAGAAAGAGCAAGGAGGATGAACAGAAAGAGATAAAGAATGGTGTGAGAAACTGGAGAGTGGAATTGATATATTTGTTAGAGTATTTTTATACAGTGTTGAGCTTCTTTTACTGCTGCCATTTACAGAGAGAGCAACACACACGCTCGCGCTAATCCACACAAACACACTCAAATCCCCTCTTCATCATCATCGCCGTCATTATTTCGGTCTGTTGTGCTCATGTTTACTGCACTGGATCTGAGATGCACATAAAAACAACACTAACAGAACGATACGTTCAGTCCAGCACCCAGTCAGACAAAAAATAACAATACAGGCCTCCATGATTATTATCCACAGAAATATAATGCCATCACTGCTAAAAATGACAGTAATGATGTACCAATCTGACACTTCACAGAGCCTTTTGTCAAATGTGACGTGAACCGCTCTTATTTCAGGCACAGTCAGTGACCCCAGTGCACTCTGGGAGGTTGTTAATTTAGCACAAGGGTGAGTGTAAAGCTGAACTCTCAGCAACCCTGAAACTAAACTTGCTTTGCCTTTAGCGGAAGCTTTCATGCAAAAATATATAACAATGACCAATAGATGCAACAATATGTAGAACAATAGAACAATAGATAGATAGAACAAGAAAGAGATGATAGATAGATAGATAGATAGATAGATAGATAGATAGATAGATAGATAGATAGATAGATAGATAGATAGATAGATAGATAGATAGATAGATAGATACACTACCAGTACAGTCAAAAGTTTTTGAACAGTAAGATTTTTATTGTTCCTTAAAAGAAGTCTCTTCTGCTCACCGAGCAAAAAAAAAAAAAAAAAACATTAAAATTTTGAAAGATTTTTACTATTTAAAATAACTGTTTTCTATTTTAATATATTTTAAAATGTAATTTATTCCTGTGATTTCAAAGCTGAATTTTCAGCATCATTACTCCAGTCTTCAGTGTCACATGATCCTTCAGAAATAATTCTAATATTCTGATTTGCTGTTCAAGAAACATTTATTATTATTATTATTATTATTATTATTATTATTATTATTATTATCATCATCATCATCATCATCATCAATATTTAAAATAGTTGAGTACATTTTGTCAGGATTCTTTGAAAGATCCAAAGATCAGCATTTGAAATAAAAAGCTTTTGTAACATTATACACAATACCATTCAAAAGCTTGGAATCAATATAATTTCAGTATAATTTCTAAAGCATCATGTGACACTGAATACTGACGCTGGAAATTCAGCTGAGATCACAGGAATGAATTACATTTTAAAATATATTCAAATAGAAAACAGTTATTTTAAATAGTAAAAATATTTCAAAATGTTATTGTTTTTGCTGTACTTTGGATCAAATAAATGCAGGCTTGGTGAGCAGAAGAGACTTTTTAAAAAAAAAACATTAAAAATCTTACAGTTCAAAAACTTTTGACTGGTAGTGCAGATAGAACAATAGAACGATAGAACGATAGATAGATAGATAGATAGATAGATAGATAGATAGATAGATAGATAGATAGATAGATAGATAGATATTTAACCACTAGACTCTTCCTAAACTTCACAGCATCAGCTCAGATATTTCAAACACCACAATCACTTGGAGAATGTGACAGTGTGCCATGATATTAATAACTGTAACACGGCTTACAGTAACTTTAATTAAACACCAAAGAGCTCATTGACCAGCAGCTCTGCAGCAAACAAACTTTAGATTTAATGACTCATTCACTAGCAGCTTCACTAATTAGTTCATCAACATTTAACAACAAAATGAAACCGCACTTACGTTCCACAACTCATTAAACACTCTTAATACGACTCAAAAGTTTGGGGTTGATAAAGAAGTCTCTTTTGCTCACCAAGGCTGCATTTATTTGATCAAAAATGCAGTAAAAATTATGAAATATTATTATAATTTAAAACAACTGTTTTCTATGTGAGTATATTGTAAAATGTAATTTATTGCTGTGATCAAAGCTGAATTTTTCAGCATCATTATTCTAGTCTTCAGAGTCACATGATCCTTCAGGAATAATGCTAATATGCTGATTTGCTGCTCAAGAAACATTTCCGATTATTATCAGCGTTTAAAACAGTTGTGCTGCCAAATATTTTTATGTAAACTTTGATCAATTTTATTTTTCAGGATTCACAGATGAATAGAAAGAATAAAAGACTGTATTTATTTGAAACAGAAATATTTTGTAACATCATAAATGTCTTTACTGTCACTTTTGATCAGTATAATGCATCCTTCATGAATAAAAGATTTTAAAAGACTTTAAAATTAATTTAAAAAATGACAGACCCCAAAGTTTTGAACAGAAGTGTATTTCTGAGAGAAGCAGAATATTAAACAGGACGTGATGTGGGTGGAACATTACATTATCCAGCAGGATTTGATTAGACTGTGATCGTAAGGCTGTGACATTATTGATTAATATTATTCCTCCACACCCACACAGCCTTAATTACATCAGCAGAAAATAAAAATCATTTCAGAGGCAGAGAAAGTTTGATGAAAGATAATAAAAGACAAACTTCTTTAGAAGAACATGCACTGAAATTGTTGTAAACAGTATCAGAAAAGGACAAAGTCATTACCGTCAGTCGGTCTGACACTAATGCAGCTCTAATGACTTCAGAGAGACTGACCGGGTTCAGTGCTGATGGTCTTCACCGGGCCTTCCTCCTCATCCACATCCTCATCCTCTCCTTTACTGCCATGAGACAGCAGCCGGCGGAACAGACTACAGTAACGCGTCATGGCCTCTCACACACGTCTGAGTGTGTGTGTGTGTGTTTAAAACTGCCAGACCTGTAAACGTGTGTCAGATCTATCCAACGTGTCTTATGTTCGTCTCTAAGTCTCTCCTTGTCTGTCTGTGTCTCTCTCTGTATGTAAAACAGAGTCACTGAGTGAGTGACCGTCTGTGCGCCCCTGATATTTGCCTGTGCAAATGTGTGTGTGTGTGTGTGTGTGTGTGTTAGAGGGGTGTGTCTGTCTGTAATAGAGACGTGTGTGTGGTTCAGAATGCAATACTAATGCACCGCTTACTGCTTAATGCGCTTACTTGCTTGAAATAAATATCTGTGTACTGCTTACTGGTGTAGAAACAATCTTCACTAAGAATTAGCTAGTAAATATCAGAAATAATTACAAAGAAATGCCAAGCAACACAAATTAAATGTTGTATTTTCTTGTACAATGTACAATAATCTGTTTTATTTGCAACTTTGAAAAATATTTTTTACATTATGCAACAACAAATATTTCACAGTACTGTAACCTTGTTACAGCCAGCTTAAACCATTTTAAACTTTTTTTAAACCTTTTTTCATTTCTAATATAATTTTGTGTAATGTCTGAACTTTCTGTCACTTTCTGGGTAAATCTTACAAAACATTAAACGTTTTGTAAGATTTACCGTTTTAACGTTTTATGAAAAAATATTTTGCATAATAAAAAGCATTTTTAATTTATTATTTACGATTTATTATTAATACAATTTTTCTTTATTAAAATCAGCTAAACTTAAATGCATGACAATGGAGTATAAATACTTTGCAAGTAAAATATATATATCATTTTTTGTTTCACAATTCATGTTAGAACTGTGCAGTAAATCTTTTGTAGAAATGTCTGAACTTTTTGGCTCTTTCTGGGTAAATATGGGTAACAATAAATTTCAGGATCAATTTATTTTAGGTTTTTTATTTTTAAGAATTATTTTCAAACATCTGGATCAATTTATTTTAGGGTTTTTTATTTTTTAAGATTTATTTTCAAACAATATCAACATTTTAAAACAATTGGTCTATATTAAAATCAGTATAAATTCAATTCAGCACAAATATAATATTGCATAATAAAAATGCAGCCTACTTATAGGACTATTTTGATGTTTAATAATTATGTGTCATACAATTTGTCTTTATTAAAATGTAAATTAAATGTTGCACAAATATGATGATGGTGTATAAATACCTTAAAGTAAAATAATACATCATTTTTTGTTTCACATTTTATATGAAAAAAAAAGCAATTTAAGATTAAAGTTGAAATTTTGTGTAGAAATATCTGAACTTTTATCCTGTTTTATTCTCTTGCATAGATGGATCACAGTGAAAAGTCAAATCAAGCATGATGGATATAGTGCACTCTGCTTGTGTACTAGACATTTGCTGTGTATTTTGTGTACAGTATTCATGCTGTATAGTATGAGTAGTATGCTTGTATGTTATTCTGAACACAGCCAATGTCTCTGTGCAAAGTTTGCATGCATCATTAGTTGTGTTTTTTTTTATTATGGCAAGCTGATCTTTTATAAATGTCATGTGCATCTGCGGTGTCTCTATAATGGTGTCTGTAACTACCTTTAACACACGGACACTTGTCTCAAACCATGATCTATCAAAAGTAATTAAGAACGTCTGTAAGAAACACCGGCGTGAGAAACGGGATCTGTGCGTCCCGCATGCGTAATAGAGCTGCCGGCGTCTATTCTGAGAGCGTAAGTTTGTTACTGAGAGCGAGAGCTATTTATACTGCTGTTTACAGACTCAAAGTGCTGTGCAGGAGGATTCTTCATAACACACACACACACACACACACAGACAGAGAGCTCGAATGCACAAGAAGGGCAGGGTTAAACGCAGCTGGAAACGTATGTGTTTGTGGGAGAATGTGTGTCGTCATGGAACAGAGTTTGTAATTGTGTCTGTGTGCAAAATCAAACTGCTAATGGAAGTTTGTGCTGTTGTTGTTGCTTATTTTGACCAGCAGGGGGCTCTAAAATACTTGCACTGAAGACAAAAACGACATACAGTATTTTCCAGTTTATGGGACCTTTTGAGTCACAAATACACTGTAAAAATTATTTTTGACCTAGGTTGCTTCAGTAAGTATTTATCTTGAAATATTACTAGCAATATCAAAGATGTTCTCATGTTTACTTTATAAAAATCAGTAAAAATTTGACAGCAAAAAGACATGTGAAGCATGAGATGGTGACAATGTGTACAATTATACTTTAAGACCTTTTACTTGATAAAAAAAACTCTAAACTATCAATCAGATGACAAAAGACGTAGTAGACTGTGTGTGACTTGTTTAACAGCAAAGCTTTGATCATGTTCATCATTTAGAGGCCTTAAATTTGTGTATCAAATATGATACGGTTTATAGGATTAATAAAGACCAATTTTATTAATATTTTTGTCACTGTTTGAAAATAAACTTTAAAATTAAACAAAAAATAAAATAAAATAATCCTAAATTAAGAATTTTTATTATGCATAATATTTTTTTTTCTAAACTTTTGACATCTAAATGTTTTCAGTGTAAGATTTATTTTGCTAGTAAATGTCACAAGTACAAAATAAAAAAGAAATGTTTCTACACCAATTGTTTTTCCAGTGTACAGATTTCTTGCAAATTTTCCATTAGTAATACAATAAATTATAGATCCATCATTTTTGTAGCCTTATATATGTACACTAAAAAAAGTAAATTTCAGAAACAATTACAAAGAACAACAAGTGACAATGAATTAAATATGAAATTAGAAGTAAAACAAAAAAATCTGAAATAGCATTTTCTTGCAAAAAGTACCTCAATAATCAACTTCGCAGTCATTCAAGTAGTTTTATAGGACACTATACTATATTTGTTCCTGAAGCTACATTCACTTCACAAAACAAAGATATCTGACACTCAGTTTTAGTAGGTTGTACATACACCTCAACACCAGACAGACAAACCTCAAGAACAGTGACAATCAACAAATCAACAAAACAGATGAGCTCATCACAACACAACAAATACTTAAAATAATGACAAAACAACAACAGTCAGCAAACAGCACAACAAGAATCCTATACCAGTCACCGCACACTTCATTCATGCTGTGATGCATGCAATATTGCCTTAATGAATTCATTGGCTGAATGAGGCATTTTGCCTTTAGTGAAGAAACAAATTCAAATTGCCAAAATAAAGTGTTACATTAAGACAAAAATCTGAATGCATCAAGTTGCACTGAATTTTTAAGTTGTCAGTAATTCCTTTTATTACATTGCAGAGTTCTCTATCATTCATGTATTTCTCTATCATTCCCATTCATCTCAACGGCCCTCAGAAGTTCAACCTGCGCACTACCATGCTATCGGACAGCTTTCTTCAGGAATATCACACCTCCTTGGTCATGCTCTCAAGCAGGATCATTCCGGGACACAAGGCTGTAACCCAACACTACAGGACAGGTTTATAGCAACACTGCATCCTAACCAACTTTTAAGTGTCAACTAGTTTTGCAGTCCTTATTGAGAGTGAAAACGCTGCAGATAGTGACTCAATCGCAGCCAATCAGAACATATCTGATGTTTAATATTTGATTTTTGACCAATGATTTTCTACTTGTGACAAAGCAACCAATAAAATGTTTTTCTGCGCATCATTTGTCGCAGTCAGCCAAAAATTCAATTAAGAAGGAAGAGATGTGATCACACAAGCACCATTTCACATGTGTTGAAGGGTTTAAATGATTCATCAGAAGCAACTTGACAGAGTTTATGCTGCAGATTTTGGTAACCTGATGACAGAGTCACACATCTGACAGCAGACTGAACCCCATAAACTGATCCGATTACTGCAATCAAACGTGTCTTCCCAGGGATATTACTTGCATATGAGATATGCAACATGCAATGAATACATATTTATGAGCACAAATGAATCTGTGAGTTGGCAATTAAATGAGTAATTTAAGCACAAGGCCAAGGCTGATAACACTATTGATTAAAAAGTGATATTGCAATGCTAATATTATTTTGTAATAAGTTACTGATTACAAAATAATGAGTAATTTGTACTGGAATACCCATTTGAAAGAGTCACATGTATGTTGTTTATTTTTGTTTTGTACTATTTTAAGCTATATTCCAAGCAGTGTTATTTTAGAATTATTTATATCTATATATCTATTATAGAACTGATTAATATTTTGAACTGTTTTATTTTTATATTTTAAAATAAAAATGTGCTTTTGTAATTTTTATTAATTTTTTAATTCATTTTTCTACATAGCTTTTATTTTTAGTATTTTAAGTATGCAAGTATAAACATATATTATTATATTTAACATTAATTTCCATTTTAGTACTTCAACTTTAACTTAATTTCAGTTAATGGCCAAGGCAACATTTCTAGTGTTCTGTTACTTTTTAAACTAACAGAAAACTTCCTACATTTTATTTTATTTCAGCTTTATTTCAATTACTGAAAATGATTTTTAATAGTTTTAATTTTAGTTTTAGTTAACAATTACAACACAGATTCTAAATGGCCTGTATGTTCAAGAAATGCAGTCAGTGATATCCTTTCCAGTCACTTTTGGTGCTATAAATAACCTAAAGTAGTTTGTCATTCTTCTTTTTATTGCCTAGAATAAAAAAGGCATAAAAATGTTTATAGCAATTTGAAAAGCTACTGAATCAAACTACTGAATCAAAAAACGAAAACAAATGAATCATGGATCAAATCAATTAACTGTCAACTAAAAGTTTCACAGCCCTAAACTCCTGATCTAAGTCATGTGACTTTTTCCTGCCTAATGATTGGACAGTGCAGTACAATACCTGCATGCTCACCACAAATACAGTATGAGACAAATAAAACTTCCCTTTTGTGTGAGTTTGTACAAGTAAAATAATGTTTAATAAGTATTATATATGTGTTTATGTTGAATGGTGTAAAGCCTGTGCTCTTTCAGTGTTCCTGATGAGAAATGTCACTGTGTTCATGAACTCTGCGACACAGTGAGGTCGTGTGATTGAACGGATCATGTTTACAGCATGTCACCATGTGAGAGCTGGTATTTAAGGCTTCTCACAACACCTATACTCTGTGTGTGTGTGTGTGTGTGTGTGTGTGTGTGTGTGTGTGTGTGTGCGCGCCTGTTTTTCTATTCAGGTGGGGACTTAAACCTGAATACACACAGACTCATGGGGACTCGTGTCACGGTGGGGACCTAAATTGAGGTCCCCACGGGTAAACAAGCTTATAAACCACACAGAAGGTCAAAGGTGACACTGGTCATGTGGATAAGCTTAAATCAAACATTTCCATCTAACCAAGGTCAGGAGGCCACAACACACACACACACACACACACACACACACACACAAATCAATGATTTCATTAATGACACAAAGAAAAATAAAGAACACAACAATACAAATGTGAAGAGAGATTCAGACAGACTCAAAGATTCACTCCATATTCTGTGTTTAGACAGACAGACAGACAGATAGATAGATAGACAGATAGACAGACAGATAGATAGATAGACAGACAGATAGACAGACAGATAGACAGATAGACCGATAGATAGATAGATAGATAGATAGATAGATAGATAGATAGATAGACAGATAGACATGGCAGAAATCATTAAGTCAGCAAAAGACAGTTCACATCAATGACACACAGATAGAGATTTTCTCTTCATGTCCATCAGAAATCATTTTGACATGCTCTTGGTACATGTTTCATGTTTATGGTATAATGTTTTCACTGCGTGTGTCTCTGATGCACCTGCAGCAGTAAATCATTCTGATGGAGGTTTTCTCTCTCTCTCTCACACACACACTGTATACTGCCACCTGCTGATAGACTCATGCAAACACACCCAACACACATCTCTACTGTACAACACAAACACTGTCTAAAATGAGCCATCTCTTACATACACTACCATTCAAAGCTGTATTAGAAATGAATACTTCTATTCAGCAAGGATGCATTAAATTGATCAAAAGTGACAGTAAAGACATTTATAATGTTACAAAAGATTTCTATTTCAAATAAATGCTGTACTTTTGAACTTTCTATTCATCAAAGAATCCTGAAAAATAAAATGTAACACAGTTTCCACAAAAAAAATATTTAGCAGCACAAGTGTTTTCTACATTGATAATAATCAGAAATGTTTCTTGAACAGCAAATCAGCATATTAGAATGATTTCTGAAAGATCATGTGACACTGAAGACTGGAATGATGAAGCTAAAAATTCAGCTTTGATCACAGCAATCAATTACATTTGACTATATATTCACAAAGGAAACAGTTATTTTAAACTGCAATAATATTTCACAATATTACTGCTTTTTTTCTGTATGTTTGATCAAACTGTAGTATTGAATGCTAGTGTATATATAAAACACACTGCACCTTTAAATCCCTGAGAGATGGTAAACAAAGTGCTCTCAGGTGACCTGCCATTTCCCAGCATTCACCTGTACTCGAATGAAAAGCCATCTTTGGCACAGCAGCAGCAAACGTTATCCTGTACATACACATCTAAAGCCTCTGTTTAGATCATAATTGTCTTGCTCAGCCACAATTTTTGACAATAAATAAATCCACTTCTGATCCACTTCTGAGCTCATTTTGACCAAGAACTTCCACTTCTGTCAATCTGACTAACATGTAAAGAGACCAACTTGACATAGTCGATATCTAGTTTACTTACCACTAAGTGCATAAAAAAACAACAGATTTCATGTGGTGATGCTGGTTGCAGCAGTCTTCCTGTCTAAGTGGGCGTTTTTGGCTGGAATAAGCTGCGATGTGGACCAGACTTTATCAAGTCTAAGTCTCAGACTACCTAAATATAACATTCACCCGCTGACCTTAAATAAAACCAAGGCACAATAAAGAACAATTCAGACTGCAAAAGAATATATTGACATTGATTCACTCCTCCAGTGTTTTTCTTTGTTGTCTCGCCATCTGAAAGTACGAACCAAAATCAATTGCGAGTATCACCCGACTAACTATCAGTTTACAAACACACAGATCAACATAAACAATCACCATCAAACCATCCTTCTCAATGCACTGCTCAGAATATATTTTTATGTTATAGATAGTGGCCTCAGAAGGTTTTCAGCTACTTTAAAGTTCCATAGTAAATGTGCATGCAATGCAATGGAAGAACCATTTTTGGGTTCCTCAAAGAACCTTTCAGTGAACAGTTCTTAAAAAGAGCCATTTGTTCTTGTGTGAAGAACATTTTAATAATCTGAGGAACCTTTTTCTACTATAAAGAGCCTTTTGTCCATAAAGACCCTTTAACATCCATGGAATCTTTCCACTTCACAAAAGGTTCTTCATAGTGGAAAAAGGTTCATCAGATTATTAAAATGTCTTCAACATTAATAAAAATGGTCCTTTTAAGAACAGATCGCTTAAATGTTCTTTAAAGAGTGTAGACATTCTCCATGGATGTTCTTCAGGGAATCATAGATGCCATTTAAAAAAACAAAAAAACAAAAAAAAAAAAAAAAAAACTTTGTTTTCAATAGCTTACTCTTAAAAAAAATAAGATGATAGAATGCAGCAACTCATGAAAATGGACTTGAAATCATGTTTGTTCACATACGTTTGTCTTTTGGTTATAACTGGCCACACACATATACTAAAAATCATTGTCACACCAAATAACTCATTTGCAAAGTAAATGCATAAAGTTAGTTCTCAGTAAAGATGTTTCTAGATTTGTATGCACACTTGATATTTCAGACCTAAGTATTTTTGAGTATGACTCAAAGTATTTTTGAGACCCAAGTATTGTTGAGTACGACTTTTGTTAAAAAAAATAAGGTGAATAGAACACAGCAACTCATGAAAACATATTTTTGTTCATGCACTTGCATGTTTCAGCCAACTTTCTTCATACATTTAATAAGAATTACTATTTCACAAGTTAATTTATTTAAAAGGTCAATGGAAAAGTAAATTCTGAGAAAAGATCCTGCAGCATTTGTCTGAATGCATGATCATTTGCATCTAACATCTATAGACATTCAACCATTTTTAGTGTAATTTACACTCTTTAAAATAAACATTGTAACATTTTGGGTTCTCCAAAGAAACATTCAGTGATCAGTTCTTCCAGATCCATTTGACCTATTTCCACTATAAAAAGCCTTTTTGTGCAATTAAGCTTCCATGGATGTTGAAGGTTCTTCATGGAACCATCAATGCCAATAAAGAGCCTGTTTTTAAGAATGTAGCTTGCCTCCACATTATAAGGTGGATAGAATGCAGCAGCTTGTGTTCATGCACGCATAATTTGCTTCATACATTCACTGCAAACCATTGCCACAGCAATTTACTGATTTGAAAAGTCAATGCAAAAAACTAATTTCTGAAACAAGATCAGCAGCATTTGTTTACACACTTGATATTTTGCATCTAATTATAGACAATCAAACATTTTTGAGCATGACTTGCAATTGTAAGAGGGTAAAAACCATTCTGGGTTCCACAAAGAACCTTTCAGTGACCAGTTCTTAGAAGAACCATTTTTTTCCTTGGTGAAGAACAATTTGAAGAACGTTTTTCTATTATAAAGAACCTTCTGTGCAATGGAAAGGTTCTATGGATGTTAACGTTCTTCATGGAACCATCACTGCCAATAAAGAGCCTGTTTTTTTAAGAGTGTAGCTTGCTTTTGGCTAAAAAAAAAAAAAAAAAAAAAAAAAAGTAGTTGATAGAATGCAGCAACTCATGAACACAAACTTGTGTTCATGCACTTGCATGTTTCAGGCATAATTTGCCTTAAACATTGACTAAAAATCATTGTCATGGCAATTAATTGATTTGAAAAGTGACTGTAGTTCTGAGAAAAGATCCTGCAGCATTTGGTTGCACACTTGATGTTTTGCAACTAATTCTAGACATTCAAGCATTTTTTAGCATGACTTGCAATTTTAAGAGTGTGAAAAACACTTTGGTTTCCACAAGGAATCTTTCTGTTTTTCATGGAACCATCAATGCCAATAAAGAGCCTGTTTTTAAGAGTGTAGCGTGCTTTGTGCTAAAAAAATAAGGTTGATAGAGCACAACAATTCATGAACATAAACTTGTGTTCATGCACTTGCATGTTTCAGCCATAATTTGCTTCAAACATTCACTAAAAATCATCACCACAGCAGTTAACTGATTTGAAAAGCCAATGCAAAAAGTTACTTCTGAGAGAAGATCCTGCAGCATTTGGTTGCACTTTATTTAGCACTTTTAAATAAACATTTTTAAGAGTGTAACTATCATTTTGGGTTTCCCAAAGAACCTTTAACTGAACAGTTCTTAGAACCACTTTTTCTTTAATTTAAAGAACCTTTTTCCACTATAAAGATCTTTTTGTGCAATGGAAACTTCCAAAGGTTCCTCGCAAAACCATAGGCGCCAATAAAGAACATTTTTGAGACTCTATATAGGTTTTGGGGCTGCTGTATTTACCGCACATACGAACAGCTACATATATAAGATTCAGACTGACCCAAATCCATTTATTAGTGCCGGATACTGGGCCATAAAACACAGCAACATCACACACTCAGGTGCAGTAACTAGATAGAGGTTTATGCGATCCCACTAGGGCACATATGAAATGTTCCTATATATTTCCTCCGAACATTCGAGTGCAGTAAAGTGAAAGAGCTATCTGTCCTGAATGCTGATGACTGCATGGAAGAACATCATCATATGCCATCTGTACTTTTTCTAAAATCAATAAACTAATGTCGACAGACAAAAACAATCAGCAAATGCTCACAAAAACATGTTATATGATGCAGATAGGTGTCTTAACATGTGAAGGAACGCGATGTATCGACAGCTCGCAGCCACACACACACACACACACAGGACTGTGATGAATGTGATGTGTGGAGAAAGACCACCCTTCCCTGGCCGAACCCCATGCGAGAGGCATTTCTGCTGCATCAGGATGTTTTAACACAACATCTCCAGATAAATAACACACACACACACACACACACACACACACAGACACACGCCTGACATCTGATGAGCATCACATATGAACACACACACACACACACACACACACACACACACACACACAACCCACCCCACCCCAGCCCAGACCCCGTAAGGACAGCAGACCTGAGTACCGCAGTCTACACACACACACACACACACACACACACACACACACACACACACACTTACACTCATGTACATACACACACACAGGGCCCTGTCGGTGAAATGACGTCAGTCGCTCACCGGCGCTCTTGTCTTTGCTCTCCATCTCCCGTTGCGCTGCTGTCGGTCACGGAGGATGAAGATGCCGATGAAGAAAACACGTTGCTCGCTGCGTCGGTTCTCTCACGTGAGAGCAGCTGTCAATCACCTGACGCGCCGTCCGGTGCGGCAGCGGAATCGCGGGCGTGGCGGTGTTTGTTGATGCTGGAGCGCGCGAGGGAGCGTGTGTCTGACCGGGGATCGTTCCACGCGCCGTTAACGGAAGCTGCCGCAGCTCCGCAGCTATCAGACACACACGGGCGTGACGTCACCGCAGGTGTCATGTGACACCTCACAAAAGAGTCCCGATGTGATCCTCTGATCAACCTCACCATGGTACAAATGGTATCAGATTGTAGGTATATACAGGTGCATCTCAATAAATTAGAATGTCGTGGAAAAGTTCATTTATTTCAGTAATTCAACTCAAATTGTGAAACTCGTGTATTAAATAAATTCAATGCACACAGACTGAAGTAGTTTAAGTCTTTGGTTCTTTTAATTGTGATGATTTTGGCTCACATTTAACAAAAACCCACCAATTCACTATCTCAACAAATTAGAATATGGTGACATGCCAATCAGCTAATCAACTCAAAACAGCTGCAAAGGTTTCCTGAGCCTTCAAAATGGTCTCTCAGTTTGGTTCACTAGGCTACACAATCATGGGGAAGACTGCTGATCTGACAGTTGTCCAGAAGACAATCATTGACACCCTTCACAAGGAGGGTAAGCCACAAACATTCATTGCCAAAGAAGCTGGCTGTTCACAGAGTGCTGTATCCAAGCATGTTAACAGAAAGTTGAGTGGAAGGAAAAAGTGTGGAAGAAAAAGATGCACAACCAACCGAGAGAACCGCAGCCTTATGAGGATTGTCAAGCAAAATCGATTCAAGAATTTGGGTGAACTTCACAAGGAATGGACTGAGGCTGGGGTCAAGGCATCAAGAGCCACCACACACAGACGTGTCAAGGAATTTGGCTACAGTTGTCGTATTCCTCTTGTTAAGCCACTCCTGAACCACAGACAACGTCAGAGGCGTCTTACCTGGGCTAAGGAGAAGAAGAACTGGACTGTTGCCCAGTGGTCCAAAGTCCTCTTTTCAGATGAGAGCAAGTTTTGTATTTCATTTGGAAACCGAGGTCCTAGAGTCTGGAGGAAGGGTGGAGAAGCTCATAGCCCAAGTTGCTTGAAGTCCAGTGTTAAGTTTCCACAGTCTGTGATGATTTGGGGTGCAATGTCATCTGCTGGTGTTGGTCCATTGTGTTTTTTGAAAACCAAAGTCACTGCACCCGTTTACCAAGAAATTTTGGAGCACTTCATGCTTCCTTCTCCTGACCAGCTTTTTAAAGATGCCGATTTCATTTTCCAGCAGGATTTGGCACCTGCCCACACTGCCAAAAGCACCAAAAGTTGGTTAAATGACCATGGTGTTGGTGTGCTTGACTGGCCAGCAAACTCACCTGACCTGAACCCCATAGAGAATCTATGGGGTATTGTCAAGAGGAAAATGAGAAACAAGAGACCAAAAAATGCAGATGAGCTGAAGGCCACTGTCAAAGAAACCTGGGCTTCCATACCACCTCAGCAGTGCCACAAACTGATAAATGAACTTTTCCACGACATTCTAATTTATTGAGATGCACCTTAAATGTTAATTAATATAGAGCAATTACAAACATTTTAAGAATATTAAGAATATTTTAAGATTTTTTTAAGTTATTATTATGGGTGTTATAATAATATATTGTTGGGTAATTTGGGTGGTATATTGTTTTTATTTTCCGTGAGAATGCATAATAAAGATTAAAATTTAAATGATAATAAAAAATATACCTATTTGTAGTATCAAATAATTGTAATAGGCCTCCATAATTATTATTGTAATGTACTTTTATATAGTAAAGATAAAATAATATAGAATATAAAAAATATAAAGTAAAAATTAAATAAATAAAAGTATCATAATAAAAGTAACCTGTAATAAAATCTATATTATAATAATATTATAATACATTTGATAAATATACTAAATAAGTAAATAAAACTTAATTAAAATACTTTATAAAATAAGTAAATAAGAAATAAAAACCAGCCTACAGAAGCAAACAGGGTTAAAACAGTTCAATTTCTCAGATATTTGTAAATGCAAATCTGTAATACTCGGTTTTTAAACAAGATTTAAGTGATTATGATTGATGATTGCCATTCAGTCTGGTCTTTAAATACAACCATACCATAGTACAGTCCAAAAAATGTGTATATATATATTTATTTATGTATTTATTTATGTATTTATATGTATGTATATATTTATATTTATTTTACAAGAAAATTTCCAAAAATACTTCTAATTACTTTTGTTGGTCTAACCAAATGTTGTCAGGCTGATTCAGTGACATAAATAATATTTTGACTAACTAACTAACTAACTAACTAAATAAATAAATACATTAATAAATAAATAATGTAGATTCAGAAAATTTAGACATTTTGTTTGGAACTTAGACCTAAAAGATGTCTTACAAAAATGTACCATGGTAAATTGGTTTTTAGCCACTACTGCCATCAAAAATAGAAATTATTGGCATTGATATGGTTCCATGAAGACAAGGGCGTAAAATTTAATATAGGGACGCTATGACATGTCCCTAATATAGCCTACAACAATAAGTTCTCAAATATTTATTACAATATATAGGCTACTGATAAATTGAACACTCACTTCAATGTGAGATGACTGAATGGTTTCAACTCAGGGCTACCAACTTTTGAGTTCAACTTGAAGTAAGAATTCCCTCACATCCCTTATAGCACACGTACATCTCAGAGACATCTATTTGACGTCTGCATTTACATCTGCAAGACGTATTTTTTAGAGTGTTTGCTCATCTGCAATACGTCTATAGGACATTTCCTTTTAAATGTCAAATAGACGTCTATTAGATGTCTTTAAGATGTTTATGATTTAGAATGAATGTAAAACTGACATCTGAAAGACGTCTGTCAGACGTTTGTAGACAGAAGATGCTTTCCAGATCAAGAGATGTTTAACAGACATCTTGCAGACGTATGTGTGCTATCTGGGATGCTTTTTTAAAAGCACGGTTAATAATGGGTGAAACAGAGCTTTTCTAAACTCCAAATCGGATAAAACACTGCATCGCAAAATTATTCACTGTTTCGAAGCGCTCCAATCGGATCACGAATCGGGAATCATTTTTTTTTAGATCGGGAGTTCAAATCGCACATCGCAAATCATTTGATTCCAGATCGGGACTTCGGAGCGGGTTCGTGAATCTTTTTATTTAGATCAGAAATTCGTGTAGGCTATCATGAATCATTTGATTCAAATAAGGACTTCGAAGCGTGTATCGCGAATCGTTTGATTTATTTCGGAACTTCGGAGCGGTTTCGTATGGAGCCATTTCAGTCTCATTAATAATTCACGCAAAAGACACCATGCACACATGCGTAACCAAATTCACATGCATGAAACCTAATTCACGTGCATGAAAAAAAAATATATATTCACAAAAACAATTTATGTGCACAAAATAAAAATATATATTCATAAATTACGTTTCACAAATGCAAAACACAATTCACAGATGTACAACTGTGCACAAAAATTTATGAGTTCATCCTGGACTGTGAATGTGAATCGCCTTGGATTTGTGTGTGTATTTTTGAGACTTTTCTGGCAGCGAACTCCTCCCACGCGGGTCACTTGTACTCTTTAGCCAATCAGATTTGACCCTCTCAATCAACCAATCATAACCCGCCCTCGGCGTGGCTACCTGGATGTTGCGTCATCAGCACGAGACCACAGTTCAAGTCATGCTTCAACAAAGGTATGTGCAGTTGATCGTAGTAAAGGTGTATTGTTTTATTTTTTAATGTTTACTTAAGTTTAAGAAGTTAAAGCGGTCATGTAGACACACTTGCTAATGTAACCAATGTAAGTCAGCGGCTGCTGTTTAGTCCAGAGAGTATTATGATGTAATATTGATCGATTAGCCTATTATTTAATACAGAATCATTATTCACTTGGATACCATACCATATTAATATATTACATTCATAAACTAAATGTAAAGCATAAAATAGGGTTTTGACTGATGAGATATGTTGCAAGTTCAATGTTACTTCATCCCTTTACTACAAGTTATAAGGTGTTATGAATCTACAAGTTTTATTTGGATTTGTAACTCTTTCAAAACCCATCCATTTTGACAGTTTCAACAGATTTTTGAAGTCATGCATTAATACTACATTTACTTTAGAAAATTGCCAATGACTTTGTAAATGTTCAAGGTGTAAAGCCTTGTTATGCATTGTTAAATGTTCCTGTTATTGCTCTGGTTTCATGGCAGAAATAAAACATTCAAAACAAGTCGGATGTTACAGTTGCTGTATAAGTTTTATTATTTTGAAGTTGTCTGAATACTTTGGGAATAAAATGTACATGAAATTACCTGACCATGAAAAATTGTAACATGCCTGGAACACGAAATATATGAATTGACAATTATGAAGGAGTACAAATGCAGTAGAGCTAAATAATATGTCTCTCACATATTAGTTTGAAGCTGTGCTAGAAGTTCAGTCAAAGGCCATTAAACTAGGGGGATCGCTGTTATACAGAAGGCTTGTATAGCGTCCCATTTAGAGACTTTTAGCTTTCTTTAAAAGTAAATTTCATGGCCAAATGATGAATACATGTATCAGTGTAATGCAATTATGTGAAAAGTTAATGATTTTGTATGTATATCTGTCAGGACATGCCAGATTTTGGTCTGATATTCAAAGCAGCTAATACCTTGTCATGTTTACTCCTCTTCTTTTACAAGAGATTCAGACCGGGAACAATGAATACACATAACAACGAATACATAAAGAAATATAAAGTACATAAAAGACAAAGATTATGTGAATGAAGACATCTTTAACTGTCATCCAGATGTTGTGCCAAAGTGTTTAAATCCTAAAAATATGCAAAGAAAACAATTCATATGTATTAATTGAACACTGCATCCTGTTGCACAAATGATGAGTACAAACATCCCGTTATTCGTGGGGTCTAGTCATCATAAAGAGGGCAGGGCCAGTGCGAAGCGGGAGCTAGGTCTATCTATTGCAGCCGCTGGCACGTTAGCAAGTGTGTCTATGCGACCACTTTAACTTCTTAAACTTAAGTAAACATTAAAAAACAATACGCCTTTACTAGGCTAAATGAAATGAGACAATCAACTGCACATACCTCTGTTGAAGCGTGACTTGAACTGTGGTCTCGCGCTGATGACGCAAGTAGGCACGCCCTTTTTTATGCATATGTATCAGTTATTTGTAAAACACTGCAAACTATTTTCATTGAATATCCTTAGCTTTTATATGATTTTAAGACACTGCATTCACCTTGTCATTCAGGTATTATCTGGTAGACAAATAATGCAACATCTTTTACATGTATATCCCACTGGATATTGCAGAGTAATATGACTGTACCAGAGTTGCGACATAACTCTGTTATTTTTATTATTTTTGTTTTTTAAAAAATAATTTAAACTTCTTTATTGGGTTAAATTCTTGTCAGTAATGAACCTTTTTAAATGCAAAACTTATAAAAATCGAGTGTTTGATAATGTCTAAATGTACATTAAAAAGCAAAACCTAAAAAAATAAGCAGTTATGAACGACAATACTGTTTTGAGCAACTAGAGCTAAATAGCCTACATGTATTTATTAAACAGCCATAAGGGCATCTAGTGGTTAAACCATAGCATTACATATGAATATTATCTTCCTGGCCTCCAAATGCCTCTAATTTGCCTCTTTGCACTGGAATTTAAAATCATTTTCTCTATTTTAACCCTAATTATTGCCTTATTGTAATATAAATAATAAGCATATTAGAAAATGTTATAGGCCTATTTTAAACGGTCATTCTTGGATCATAATTATTGCGCATGTTATTTCGTAAAATCTCTTCAAATTAACTAAACAGAACTGAGCTAAAATGTAGTACAGTTATTTTATTGGTTAAAAGTTACACTTAAGGTGTTTGGTCACATTTGACTGCCAAGGAGTATGAGAACATAATGCTGTCTCATTCCCCAGAGTAAAATGCTATTGTAAAGCGTAGTCAGCATAGTTATCAATGCAATCAACTGTTTCTCAGCAGCTCTGGTAAAGCGATATTACTCTGCAATGTGCAGTAGGATATACATATGAAAGATGTTGCATTATTTGTCTACCAGATAATACCTGTATGACAAGATGAATGCAGTGTCTGAAAATTCTGTAAAAGCTAAGGATATTCAATGAAAATAGTTTCCAGTGTTTTACAAATAACTGATACATATACATAAAAAACATGTTTCTTTCTGCAGGTCAAGTCGGCTCTGCGCTCTCACGTCTGCATTTACAAGTGCACAAGTGAGTTTTGCAACAGGAATACCACAAAAGGAGTAGCAAAAGTCAAAGTGCTAAGATTTGAAGTTGTACTGCCAGATCTGAGAGGTTGCAAGTGCCGACTTGAGGCTGTACAGCAAAACTAAATGAAAGTGCAAAAGTAAATATGTCGTACACATTTGTGTCTGTCATTTTGTTTATGTGAATGCCATTTTACACATTTGTAACTATTAATCTGCAACTTCGACTTCAAAACACAGGTGTTTTGATTATTGTCTGTGTGTGTGCAAATCGAAAGATTCAGCTTTTCAGATCAGAGCTGTGAGTGTAAATTTCAACTTACAAATACGAATGTTAATATGATAAGTTCTCTCATTCAAATCCACAAGCTCTGGAGTTTTGCTATTGATTTACCTTCATAATAATTGGTTGATTGAGAGGCTCAAATCTGATTGGCTAAAGAGTACGAGTGACCCGCGTGGGAGGAGTTCGCTGCCAGGAAAGTCTCAAAAATACATAAATCCAAGGCGATTCACATTCACAGTCATGTGCATCGTGTCTTTTGCGTGAATTATTAATGAGACTGAAATGGCTCCATATTTCTTGAATCTTTTGACTCAGATCAGAACTTAGGAGCGGGTTCGCGAATCATTTCGCGAATTGAATCCGAAGTCCCGATCTGAAATGTTGGTTTGCGAATCATTATTCAGATCGTAACTTCGGATCACGAATCATTTTATTCAGATCGGGACTTTGGTGCGGGTTCGCAAATCATTTGAGTCAGATCGGGACTCCGGAGCGCTTATCGTGAATCTTTTTTTCTCATTTCTTTTTTTTTTTATTAAACATTACAAAACATCAAACTATAAGGCAGTAGGCCTACAGTAATAAAATCAAAAGAAAGAAAGAAAGAAAGAAAGAGAAAGAAAGAATACACAAATACAAAGACCTTAAGAAAATTAACCATGGTTTTATAGCTAAAAGTGTAGCAGAATTTAGTAGGGACGCTATGACATGTTCTTACCAATATCCAGCGACTACTAAATTGTCCCTATATGCAATAATCCTGATCAAACAATTAAATGTCTGTTGTCTGCTGTTATGTCCCCACCAATGCTAAAATCAAACCTATTCACCCTTGCATGAAGAACATACTTTAAGACTAGAAAAGAAGAAAATTAATTTCCAGTCTTAAAGTAGCCTACATTTAGTCTAAATGCAAATGTGGATGGAATAGCCTACTAGAGATTAAAACTAAATTTATAATGATTTAATAATGTTCAATTTTTTAAAAACATTTTTAAAAAATGTTGTCATAGAAAATAAATAATTTTTTTTAAAATTTGAAATGTGAATCTATTTTCTTGGATTGAAAATATATGGAGGGCAAAATAAATTTTAAATGCTTTTAAAATTTATAAAAAAAAAAAAAAAAAAAAAAAAATATATATATATATATATATATATATATATATATATATATATATATATATATATATATATATATAATTTGTAAAAAATATACCAAAAAAAAAAAAATTGGCCAAAAAATATATATTAGTAGAAAATATATCTTGAAACATATTTTAAATATATATATATATATATATATTATATATATATAACATATTTTAAAATATATATATATTATAAATATTTTTTTCATATGGGTGCAAAAGCCTGGCATATTCAAGTTACAAATGACTGCACCCCTTTTATGTTAAAAATCTTTGAACGTCAACAAACCAAAACCTCTCTCTCTCACTCACACACACACACACACAAAACGGTGGGTAAGTCTCAGGTGAGCAGACAGGTGCTGAGGCAACAGGAAACAAAAATAACCTGGCATGGCCTGCGCAAACTCACACACTCGTATATAAAACTGAGCTGGATTATTTTGGTATTTAGCTGCTTAAGCAAAAGTGAATAAGCAGGTGTGTCATATCTAAATGTGTGCAAAAGAGTTTGAAACTCCACCTTCCTCAGGTCAGCAAGATATAACAGCTCTCAGCATTTACACACACACACACACAACTCACCATCATCCTGAGCCGCACTTTACAAAGAGGCATTCTATTGTACTGATAAACCTCTCAGCATTTACCTTTCTTACACACACATCTATGCTCTGTCGCAGCACTTTAGCTGAGCTGAGCTCCTGGAGGAAAAACTCCATCCAAATGTTTCTCCTACAGCGTCAGTGCTTTTAATGCAGCAGTAAAAGAGCATTGAGCTGACAGCATTATGATTCCTGATGGTGCTCTCTAACTACACGAGTTGCTGGAGAAGCAATATAGCAATATATTTAGATTCAGTAGGAATCAAACACTGCGATTGCTCATATATATCCAAATATTCAAATAAATAGCATGTGAAACAGGAGGTTAAATGCTTCAAATGGTTGCATGCAATGTTGATGTCATTCTTGCAATCCAATTTTGTGCATAAATATAGCAGCTTTTGCCAGACTGATTACGTAATGAGTCAAAGAATGGTACAAAATCAGTTGATATTGCTGTCTACTAATCTCACAAATGTTTTTGTGAGAAATTAATACTTTTATTCAGCAAGGATGCATTAAATTGATCAAAAGTGACAGTAAAGACATTTATAATGCCACAAAATATTTCTATTTCAAAATAAATGCTGTTCTTTTGAACTTTCTTTTCATCAAAGAATCCTGAAAAACAAAATGCATCACGGTTTCCACAAAAATATTCAGCAGCACAAATGTTTTCAAAACTGATAATGAGCAGAAATGTTTCTTGAGCAGCAAGTCAGAATGATTTCTGAAGGATCATATGAGACTGAAAACTAGAGTAATGATGCTGAAAATTCAGCTTTGAGCACAGAAATAAATGACATTTTACAATATATTCATATAGAAAGTGGCTATTTTAAATTGTAATAATATTTCACAGTTTTTACTGTATTTTTGATCAAATAAATGCAGCCTTGGTGAGCAAAAGAGGCTTCTTCCAAAAATATTTTAAAAAATCTTACTTAAACTTTTAAACCTCAATTATAGGAACTGAATTTGCTTTTTTATACTGAATAAAAAACACATTTTAGGTCATTTTGGAGTTGCAAAACAGAATAAACAAAGTCTTGCTCCCGCTTTTGCTTTCTGTACAGCTTTATTTACCAAACACAAGTTTAAAATGCAATGCAACACTGATCCAGAGCAGATATGTTATTTTGCTGTGGTGTCCATAAGCCCGCTGACATGTTAAGAGATATTTATCAAGCATAAGAATAATATGTACACACAATTCTCATGGACATTAGCCTAATGACGACAGTTAAAATAAATCAACACATTCTGTTTAGTTCTGATATGTCCTGATTCAGATATAAAGAGAAACGCACAGTGGGGCTGTATAAGAGTCTTTAGGGTCCCCTTAATCGGAATAAAAACACCTCACTGGTTGATTTCCATGATAAGGCATTACAATTGGTCCCTGTAGAACTTGAAGATTCACGTTTGGTCTGTTCTGATCTGTCCCTCCTACCAATCACATGCAAAGATATGCATGTGTCAATAATTAAATGAGTGCACATCCCATGATTGGCTGAGGTTGGGTCTAATTGGGAGAAGTGGGCGGGGTTAATTACAGCAGTATGTACAGTTACAAAGCACATCACATAATGATCAAAATATTAAATTATATAAAAACAAATTATTCAATGCAGCTATCATGTTTAGCAGCATATATATATATATACTGTATATAAGAACAAACAAAGTTTTCTATTTAGATTTTTTTTCAAGGGGTGAATCTCATGAAAGCAATTTAAAAAGCCTATTTTAGGATCAAGATTTTTCACGACAAGCACATTTTACCTTGCAATTCTCATTAATGCAATGCAAAAAAAGATATATTATTTCAACTGCAATATTGATTGATCTTTAATTTAGGCTTATTTTATTTTATTTTTTAAAAATCACTATTACAGTAATGAGAATATAATTAAATTAAAGCAAGTTAGGGTTCAAATGTGTTTAAAATTCATGAAAAGAGTGTCACAATGAAAATATCTTAATAGTTTAAAATAGGCTTTTTTTTAATGAAAAATATAATTACTCATATAATTGTAGGGGGTAAACTGTTATACGGAAATTTTCATGAAATTCACCCCAAGAGACTGTGTTAAAAAGAAACAAGGGAGTGTGTTTGTGTGTATTTTTGGAGTCCTAATGTGCAGTTTGTGAGAATAAAGTTCTTCTGTAAGTGTGTTTGTGAAACGATGGTGTCTAAAATAGCATGTTTACAGTATCATGTTACAGTGTACTTACAAGTAAAGCATATAAACACATTTTGTCTAATTGCACTTCTGAGTGGAGTTATGAGTTTCCTGTTTTCCACATGAGCCATGCACAAACCGTCCTCCCCCCACATCCTTCCATAAATCTCCCGGTCTCTCTCTATCCTTCCCGTAAAAGCTGGGCGTCCATAATGGGGAGGAACAGATATGTGAGCACGACTTCAAACTGGCAGCGGTGAAACAGGATCATGTCCATTTTTAACATCATATTCAGAGCCTGAAGCGTTTAACATCTCCAGCACTGTGCAAAACACATAGCTTCCTGCTTCTGGGACTCATTAAAAATAAAAAAAGCAAACACAAAAAACAGCGCCCAATCAGTTTAGGGGGCGTGGCTTCAGAAGAATTGATCATTAATGCTATAGTGAAGTCGTCTGCAGTCAGCAACCAATCAGATCAGAGGGCGTGGCTTCAGAAGCATTGATCATTGATGCTATAGTGAAGTCGTCTGCAGTAAGCAAACAATCAGATCAGAGGGCGTGGCTTCAGAAGAATTGATCATTGATGCTATAGTGAAGTCGTCTGCAGTCAGCAACCAATCAGATCAGAGGGCGTGGCTTCAGAAGAATTGATCATTGATGCTATAGTGAAGTCGTCCGCAGTCAGCACCCAATCAGATCAGAGGGCGTGGCTTCAGAAGCATTGATCATTGATGCTATAGTGAAGTCGTCTGCAGTCAGCAACCAATCAGGTCAGAGGGCGTGGCATCAGAAGAATTGATCATTAATGCTTTAGTGAGGTTGTCTGCAGTCAGCGCTCAATTAGATCAGAGGGCGTGGCTTGAGAAGAATTTATCATAAATGCTATAGTGAGGTTGTCAGCTCCCAATCAGGTCAATGGGTGTGGCATCAGAAGAATTTATCATCAATGTGAAAGTGAGGTCATGTGGCATCATCTGCAGTCAGCACCCAATCAGTTTGGGGGCATGGCTTCAGAAGAATGTCATCAATACACAAGTGAGCTCATCCCCAGTAAGCACCCAATCAGATCAGAGGGCGTGGCTTCAGGAAAAATTGATCAATTCAAAAGTGAGGTTGCATGAGTTCATCTGCAGCCAGTGCCCAATCAGATAAAAGGGTGTGGCTTCAGAATAATTTGTCATCAATGGAAATGTGAGGTCATCTGCAGCCAGCACTCAATCAGATCAGAGGGCATGGCTTCAGAATTATTTGTCATCGATTCAAAAATGAGGTTGCATGATGTTGTTTGCAGCCTGTGCCTAATCAGATCAGTCGGGGTGGCTTCAAAAGAACTTGTCATCAATACGAAAGTGAGGTCGCGTGACGTCATCAGGGTTGATGAAGACGGAGATGGACTTCCCAGGATTCTCCGTAACCAGCTGCTGGAGTTTCTTCGCGAGCCGGTCATCTGGTTGCTGATCGGCTCCAGTTTCTGACAGCGGAGATGGCAGGTTTGAGCTTCCTCCACGCCATTGGAGCTCCATCGTGAGTCGCGACGCGGCTTTTGCGTGCTCTATTGCGCTTCGCAAGTGTTCTGCTGGGTCAGAACGAACGGACGATAACTTGCGTGCATGCAGCATTGCGGTGTCATCACTGAGATGCTCTAGCATGTTGCATTGCGGGATAAAGTAATTCGGGCAGGTCTTATTCACCAAGCAATGCTGCAAGTCGTCGATCAACCCAAGCAAAAAATGCGCGGCGTAATCTTCCTGCGCCAAGTACGTATGTGGCAGGCGGTCGCAGGCCCAAAGCATGAGTGAGCGCAGATGATACGGGCTAATAGCTTTGGGTCGAGAGAGAAGCTTAATAATCAGAGCTTTACAAGCCTGGTACGCCTGCATGAGACTGGCAGAGATGCACTTCTTCAGCTGCACTTCGCTGCGCGCAAACGACAAGCGCCATTCGTTTTCCTTCTGGCCTGTGGAAGAGCATGCAGGCAGCAAATAAAACCCGCTAATCACTTCCTCCTCCGTGATTTTCCCATCCCAAAAATGGTTCTCCATTAGCCAGCTTTGGGCCACGGCTGGCCAGCCTTTGAAGGACACTACTGGAACCACATCATACAGCATCCGACTGCCTCCAACGCCCAAAATGATGGAGATGACAGTTGCATTGCGCTCGACCTTCTCGACCCGCGGAACGCCTCGCTGTGGCTTCTTCTGAATCTCTGCCAGAACCATACTAATGGATTCATAAAACCAATCGGCCACCAGTGTGGGCGAGAAAAAGTAATTGGTGGCACCGTTAACGTGGTCTACAACTGTGCAACAGTCTTTCCACTTGTTGATGGTTCCCTCGTCAAACAGACGCAGGCTGAGCCAGGAATGGCAGAGCGCTGAGTGACGCATGTCTAGTGTGACCGGCTGGTTTCGGTCGTGGAGTTTGAGTGCGGGAACCAGTAAAGTGAAGTCCATGTCGTAATCGGCTCCCCGTGCATATACTGTCAACTCATCCAGATCCATGTCAACAACGCCTTCCCGGACCCCGCCGGACAACAGCAGGTACTCGTTGGCAACCGGAAGCTTCTGGTCCAACTTCTGTACCATTCCTGAAAACAGGAAATTAAATCATTAGATAGGGACAAATTTTGTGTAGCTGTACAAAGTAGATAAAACAGACTATATTTCCTTGTAAAAGGGAATATATTTGACCAAAAATACAAGTCTTTCATGAGAAAATGAAAGTTATTCTAAATTTTATTGGAATTCTATCCTAAAGAAAGTTAATTGGAGACTGTTGCCCTACAAATTTCATATTTCAAATAAAGTAAGAAATTCATTTAAAGATCTTGCATTAAATCCACCCAGCCAATATTTTACTCTCTAAGGGCCAATTTTACTAAACAGGGCAAATTAGCGCGAGAGCGCAATTCCAAAACAGTGCCGATGGGCGTGGAAATTTCTGTGGGTGGTTTACGAACAACCATACAAATTAAAGAACACAGACGCAACATCTCATTTACATATCGACCAACGCAATATACCAAATGCAGCACAAATCAGAGTAGTCGCAAATAAAGAATAAAGCAGCCACAGTACGTTGAAACGAACCTGAGGCCTGTAAAGGGTTGCAAGAAGTTTTGATAGACCTGGTTTTGCGTCACTTCTAGTTGATTCAATAAATTCCCATTCAATAAGGTCAGGAGCAAAAATACCTGTGTCCAAGCCTTTTCAGTGCTAATTCATCACTGCGCGTCTTTAGTAAATCCTGACAGTACTATTTTATCGCCAAAAGACGGTTTGCACTGGTGCAAGCTGTTAGTAAAACTGGCCCTAATTTATAAGAAAAACCATCTATGTTTTTGTTGAACCAACAAGTTGGAAACAGCTTGTAACAAATTACATCACATAATGATCAAAATACTCAAATTACTACAAAAACTAAAAGTATTCAATGCACCTATCATGGTTTGCAGCTCATACAACAAAGTTTTCTGTTTTGATTTATTAAGGGTTGAATCTCATGAAACTCACTTGAAATATTGTACATTAAGTCTATTCATGACAATTAAGCACTTTTTCCCCTTCCAAGTCTCAATGTACATGTCAAAACTATAGTATATAAAGTACAAAGTATTTCTCTATTACTGCATTATTTTTGAGTTATAAATTTAGTGTGATTTTATTATTTTTTAAAATCTAAATGTGAATTTTAAAAATTAAAGAGTAAAATGATTATGATAATGTGTTAAAATGCCACAAAAGTAGCGTCACAATGGAAAAACACCTCAGTGGTTCTAAAATAGGCTTTGTTTTCTTTATGCAAAATATAATTACTTATTTTTATTCTGACATGTTTTCATGAGATTCAACCAAAGAGACTGTGCGTCCATCATCACAGGGTGTGTGTTTGTATGTATTTTTGGAGTCCTGATGTGCAATTTGTGAGAGTAAAGTACCTTTGTGAAAACAATAGTGTCTGAAACAGTTTCTAAAATAGTACAAGTGTGAGTTGCTCTAGATGCAGTTCAAAATGCAATTTTATTATAGCTGATCAATGTTTTGCAAGAGAACAGTGAGGTGAATTAAATTTGCAAAGTGTAATTTCTGCACCTGTAGTGTCACAAAATGGCATTGCAAAAATAATTAATTTTCAAGTCTATTTAATGAAATTAAATAACTTTAAATTAATGCAAACATCTTTAGCGTAGTGAGTGATAAAGTTTTTGCAAATGCATGCACTTCAGCGTCATGAGTGTTGACACAGAAGCTAACAATTTCTATGTTATAACAAGTTGTTATTTCACAATTACGGTAATTCTGGCGAGACGTGAGTGCAGCATTAGAGGTAATGAAGGGCATTGCGTCAACGTAGAACAAAATTTCATAATAGAGCAATTGATATAAAAGTTAATCTATAACCACAAGAGCAACAGAGCAATTGCAATAGAGTCTATAAAACGATTCCTACACAAATACAAGAACATTCCAGGCCAGACACTGGGAGAAAGCCAACAGACTCATGAAGAAAATAATCCCCAGTCACACCTGAGCTCACCATCATGATTAAGTGTACATGCGCCAGCCAGTGACTCATGGGTATTAAAATCTCCCATCAGCAGCACCTCCAGAGACGCTCAGAAAAACCAAAACAACTTAGTGTGTGTGAGAGTGAGTGTGTGTGTTTGGGCCCTGAACATCTGTCACACTCCTCCAGAGGCCACAGTGAGTTCAACATTCAGAAATACACCTTCAGGCCCACAATTTGAGCATGTCATAATAAGAGTGCAGTAAACTCAGCTCAACATGCAAGAGAGTCATTCTGTGTCACCTCAACCAGAGGTCCCCGGCTAAAAATATATTTTAAAATAAAAATATTTTGATCATTATTTTCTGGTGAAAGAAATACAGAAAATGAAGAAGAAAGTCAAATTAGTAAATATCATGGATGTATTTTTATGGAGTAATCCACTATTTTGCAGAAAAAGGATCAAAATGATCATTTGAAAATTTGTATAATTTAACAGTTTGCACATGGAGTCACATTGAAATCCCCATATCTATAGGATTGAATCATATGGGGCCTTACAAATGATGATAGTAAAAGAAAAGTTTGTTAAGAACCATAATGTGAAATTATATTAAGATACTGTTAATACTTTTTGAGTTACAGGCATGTAAGTTTTGGAAAAAGAATATTTTCGGCACTCAGACAGGTAAGTTATATGCAATCATTTTGACAGAGGCAAATAAGATACATTTCTAGTTTCAGAATTATTTGCTATTCAGACATTCCTTTTTTAAAGAAACAAGCATCAGCTGTATGCAAAGTGATACAAATTTGGTTTTTGACCACTGAAAATGTGCAAAATTTAACAATTTATTCCTGGAGCCACATTGAGATCTCCATATCTCTGGAACTGAATCATATATGGCCTTAAAAAATGACGATACCAAAAGAAAAGTTTGTTAAGAACCAAAATCTGAAATATTAAGATATTTAATACTTCTTGAGCAACAGGCATGCAAACTTTGGGGGAAAAAAAAAAACTTCACTCCAAAGAACACCAAATAAAAAATGCTTTTTCACCCATTTTTGGATGGTCACCATATAATATAACAAGTATTGCTAAAGCCAACAGATTTTACTAATAGACCTACCAACCTCTGTGTAAAAATAACACAATGATGCTGCCATCTTTCTAAAGTAATTTTTCACCCTGTGATTTGGCTCCAAATCTCAGGTGAAAACTGACCTTTTGACCCCACCTCTACAAAAAAAAAAAAGTGGATTACTCAGTAGATATTCATCTATGAGATTTAATATTCTGGTTTCATCACTATTTATGTTTGTCTTTCTTCCGAAAAAATACTAACAGATACAAAAGTGTTAGCAGGGGAAGTTTCTGAAATGTGTTTGATTTGACACGGAACGACTCGACAGCGAATGCAACCCATTTCACTTTCGTAATGTGATTTAAGGAAGTAAACACTGTCAGTTTTGATCTCATCCTTTGCTTGGATTGTTCTCCAGCGCAGATGAGCGTGTGACTGCATGGCTGAGTAAACACGCGTGAGACAGAGAGTCAGTGCATCGCCCTGAGCCTCAGACTCCTGAACTCATGCGTCCGGACAGATCTCTGCTGCTGAGATCTTCTGCTTCACAATGCATTGCTTCTGTTCAGCGTCTCTGAGAATTCAACTCTTTTAGGAATAAATCCAGCTTTTTTATTCTATTTTTATGCAGTGATGCTCTTTCTAATGGCGCTACATGACCGCTAATTTGGTGCCACTTATTCCTGCTGGTCTGGCTGAACATCACATTTTTATTCTAATTCACAACCATTTGCACTCCAAAACATATTTAGACTTAAATTTAAGATTTATGTATATGAATTGCATACAGCATATCCATATCCAGTTTTAACATAAACTATTTAATGTGATGCATATTTTTCAGTCATACATCAGTGAAATATGTCAGATTTAGGCCTAAAGATTTAATAGAATAGAATACAACCAGTTTCCAAAAAAGAAAATTTGTGTTTTATTTGCATGCTTAGGATTTGTTTATTTATTTATTTTTTATTAATGTGTTAATATTTTAGCAGAGTTTGTGGATTTGTTTTCATGTTATTTCACTTTATTATGCATTTTATTTTTATTCATTTATATTTTTAAATGTATTCATGAATTAATTTATTGCAAGTTTCCAGATTTGCTTATTTTATTAATGCTTGGCAGTTTATTTAATTATCTAGTCACAGGTTTTCAATTGTTATTTTCATTTAATTTTATTTCTTATTTTAGTTTTCACATTTGCTTTTCCTCATGCAGTCTTGCCTTGTTTTTCCATCCAATTATCAAACCCAAAGCAATGAAAATTCTGTCCTTATTTACTCCGCTACATGTGAAAATTGAATAACAGTTTAAAATGTTTAATTTTATGCCTTCAAAAGTGCATTTTTGCTGGAGCTTGAAAGCCACTGCTGACTTTCCACTTTCACTGAATGAGGCTTGGAAATTGTGCATCATCTCCTTTTGTTTTCCAGAGAAGATGGAAAGTCATCCAACCATGATAGTGAGCAAATAATAACAGAATATTCATTTCTGGCAGAGCTGTTCCTTTAA
The DNA here is from genome assembly GCA_039654775.1 of Spinibarbus caldwelli. Taxonomy (NCBI): domain Eukaryota; kingdom Metazoa; phylum Chordata; class Actinopteri; order Cypriniformes; family Cyprinidae; genus Spinibarbus; species Spinibarbus caldwelli. The sequence continues at coordinate 2,444,400 of CM077253.1, read as the reverse complement.
CAGCAAGCAGATTACCTGATTTTGACATCTCATGCAAATAAAGCATCTGAATAACAATGCAAACAAGCTGCAAACACACCCATCCGCTTCTCAACGCGGACCAAACAAAGACGCACTGAACGCGTAAAAGCGCACTTTCCCCTTCAGATGCATGGGTTTCCCCTTCAGATGCATGGGTTGCATTGTGTCAGAAAAGAAGCAGAGCTCTTTCTCACCGAGCATGGAGAAGATGAAGTCCTTGGCCGTGTGGATCTCGAGCGCTCGCTGGTCGTCATACTCGCGCTGCTCGTGTTTGCTGAATTCGGCGATCAGCCGGTTGAGCTCCTCTATTCTGGTTCCGGACCTGAAGTCCAGCTCTGGGGATTGCGGGGCGGGTTTGGTGCTGCTCGGGGTGGCGGTGGGGCTGCTGCCAGCTGAACCGGTTCGGCTGGAGAGCGCAGGCGCCGCCATGTTTCGCGAGGAGAGACGGTGGAACCGAAGAAGCGGAGCGCAGGCGCTGAACTGAAGCTGGAGGGCGTGAGTGATGCGCAGCCGAGGAGCGCAGCTGCAGACACGCACTGATTTATTTTTTTCTTTCTTTATTAGACACGTGATAAAAACACCGCCTCAACAAAGAAGTAAATACAAATATACTAACATCAAATATGAAGAGGAAAAAATAAAATAAAGCATGAATACAAATGAACACCCTGCCAAGTGTAATTAATGAATTAAATTATAAAATAAATAAAAATTTAAAAAGTGCAAAATATAGAAATTAATTAAATAATTAATTAATAAACTAAAAAAATCGTAAAATAATACAAATTAAATTTAAAAAGCGCAGAACCTGCCACAATAATAAATTTGTAAAATAAACAACGCAAGCGTGCAAATAAATAAATTACTTAACTCTGGCAAAAATAGAAATTCATGGAATTAATAAAAATTTAATAAAAACAAATGTGCAAACCCTGCCACATAATTAGTTAATAAAATTACCAAACGTGCAAATAAAGAAAGAAAGATAATATGAATAAAAAAAATCGTAAATAATACAAATAAATTAAATTTAAATTAAAAAATTAAATGAATGAATAAAAAACTCTGCCACAGATGAGTAAACTAAAAAATGCAAATTAATTAATTAATTAACTCAAATGAATAAACTTATATTAAAAGAAATGTGCAAAAACTTCCAAATAATAAATCAACTAAATCGCAAACCTGCAAATAAATGAATAAATAAACAGACTCTGCCAATGAATAAATAAATCTGCAAACCTGCAAATTAATTAATTAATAACCTAAAAAGAAGTAAAATATAGTTAAATAAATAATAAATAATTAAATTAAACTGTTCTGCACATGAGTAAAATAAATGAATGAATAAAATAAATGTGCAAACAAATAAATTAATTAATCAATAATAATAATAATAATCCTAACAATTACAATTCAGCACTATGTGCTTGAACCCCATAAACTCTGACAAAGATTAGTAAATGAATAAAAACAAAATAAACAATGTGCAAAGCCTCATTAATAAAATGAGATTAACAGATTAATAAAAAAATAACAAATATGTAAGCATGCAAATAAATCAAAACGTGATTTTTGCAAATTTTTTAAAATGTAAAATTTTAATTGTAAATATATTAATTAGATTTAAAATGCACGTTTTCTTTTATTTTAAAACAGGTCTTGTCAAACGCACAGATTCAGTGCGCGTCCTCCTCCGACAGGCGCCTGAACCGGAAGCGGAAGCAGCAGCTGCATGAGCCGCAGTGGGGTCGCAGCAGTGATGATGGCGGTGAGGGCTTCAGTCTTCAGATGGGTTTCAGAGGACATCATAAACACACACTACCTGACGAACAGGTAACACACACTCCTCTGACTGCGTGCTTATTTACTGAGCGCCTCACATCACTCACAGGAGCTTTAATCAGCTCATTCATTAAAGCTTCATATTAAAGTGTTTAACAGAATGAATATTATTATAAACACAAAGATCAGCTGTTTAGATTATAAACGTGTGTTTAGATCTGCGTTATGGCATTTGTAGATGTAAACTTTATTTAAGGAGAGTCTGAAATAAGAGTAGATAAATAATAGTAGTAACTTGCTTCAGAAACAACTTTTTATGATAATGTAATTTAACCAAGGCCCTGCAGGAGATAAAATAAAATAAAATAAAACATAAAAAACAGTTTCATCCTACATTATTATTATATTATAATTAGTGCTGTCAAACGATTAATCGCATCCAAAATAAAAGTTTTTTTTTTTTTTCACATAATATATGTGTGTGTGTGCTGTGTAGGTATATATATAAATACACACACATGCAAAAATGTTATGTGTATATATGAAATATATTTATATATAATATACATTATATGAGTATAAATATATAATTGTAAATACATGTAAATATTTTCAGTTTGTATTTATATGTGCATAATAAATATACACAGTGCACACACACATATATTATGTAAACAAAAACTTTTATTTTGGATGCGGTTAATCACGATTAATCGTTTGACAGCAATAAATTTATAATGTAATCTATTATGTCTTCTATATCCAGTCAAATCATGACAGATAAAATCAAGTCCCTCCCCATTATTCCACTAGTAAAAACGTCACGTTACATAACTGAAAATAAATGCATTACATATATTGTTTCTCAAAGTTACTTTGATCAAACAACCCTTTATAAATTAAGATAACATTTTCTGTTTTTTGTTTTTTATTTTTCCCATTCCACCCATTGAAAAATCAATATTAATGAAATATTTTGCTCCAAATAGATTCACTCTCCAGACGCAGCAGAGGTGTGGCTTCCGCAAGGTAGCGAAGAGGGTGGAGCCAAAGAAGGGTGTGGCAGAAGAGGCAGAGCAAAATGAAATCCTACACAAGAAGGGCGTGGCTCCTGCTCCAGACCCGCCCACCCCACATGTACCCACCAGGTCATTTGGCAGACTGGTCAAACCGTTTGTCTTCACCATAGGGGTAGGTATATTTTACTGACACATGGCGAGCCTCGTTCATGATATGTGCAGAAACCATTTCTGTGTAAATCCATATTTATATTAATATACTTTGATTATTCAGTTCAGTGGGACAGTTAAAATATAAATGCTTTTATATGTGATTTGCACATTCATTGTTGTGTATGGATTATGATCTTTTAGAATCTCGTAATAACTCCAGCTCAGTTTACAGGTTGTTCGTTCGGCGGAGCGGCGATATGGCAGTACGAAAGTCTAAAATCTCGTGTACAAAGTTACTTTGACGATGTCAAAGCGGACTGGCTGGAGAAGATACGGCCTCAGAAACAAGGAGATTTACACAAACAGGTGTGTGTCCTTGTAATGGCCGTTTATGTTTCCAACATGTGTTTTTAACAGACGTATGTTGTTGTGCAGGTGAATCAGTGGTGGAACAGTTTAAGTGATGGACAGAAAACAGTCACAGGTCAGTCTGATTGACACGAACCAAATTCAGCCATTCGTATTACACAGATGAGCAGTGTAGATTGTGGACACAATGTATTTAATGCTGTTTTATTAAATAAACAGGTACTGTCCATCTATTTCTCTGTGCATCTGAACAAAACTCTCTCTCTCTCTCAGGCATCATTGCAGCGAATGCGTTGGTGTTTTGTTGTTGGAGAGTTCCTTCTCTGCAGCGTTTCATGGTCAAGTACTTCACATCTAACCCCTCCTCCAGTGAGTCAGCTCATCTGTTTCGCTTTCATAATGTGCTGCATCTGAATAACAAATCTCTCTCAGGGTCAGTCTTGTTTACATCGCCTCAAAATTAGGAATTTTGTGTAGGATTATGGTCTGTTTTACACTTTATTGTACAATCTGACATGTTTTCAGGTTTCTATGGTAAATAGATCAATTTTTGTCCTGGATTTTTAAATGAATCTCAAATTGCTAATAATGAGTAATTTGCAAAATGAGTAAAAAATGAATATGATGTAATTTGTATTCTGTTATAATTTCTGGTAGCATATATCAGCAAATGTAAATCAGGGATGTTATCATTAAAACTAATAATATTAAAACATTTTTGTTAATTGAATTATATATCTTAATTAAAATAAAAATATTAGATTAAACGTTTTAAAAACTTAGGTTAGAAGTTTTTGAAGTTTTCTAAAACTAACTGAAATAAGTTTACTAAACTGGTAAAAAATCACAAAAATTACTAACTGGAACTAACTAACATTTAAATTTGAATAAATTTAAATTAAACAGACATTTGTAAAAAGCAAAAACTAATAAAAATGACAAAAGCACAACAAAATTACTGAAAAAGTGAACTAAAACTGAAAATATAAAAGCTAATTCAAAATATTATTAAATTATATAATATATAAACAAACAATATGTAATCTGGATTCTAATTTAGTTCAGACAGTTATTTCATCTGGATTGTGATCTGATTCACACTGTAATTTCCTGTGGCTTCGATCTGGTTTATGCCATTATTTAATCTGGTTTATGCATTTATATAATCTGCTTTCTAATCTGGTTTATCAAGTAATTTAATCCGCATTCTGATCTGGTTTATGCACTAATTTAATCTGGATTCTGACCTTGTTTATGTACTTCTGAATTGTGATCTGATTTGCACTGTGATTTAATCTGGATTCGGACCTTGTTTATGTATTTATTTAATCTGGATTGTGATCTGGTTTATCTAGTGATTTAATCCACATTCTGATCTGGTTTATGCTTTAATCTAATCTGCATTCTGATGTGCTTTATGCACTAATTCAATCTGGATTCGGACCTTGTTTATGTACTTATTTAATCTGGATTGTGATCTGGTTTACATTGTTATTTCTTCTGGATTGTGATCTGGTTTGCACTGTTTTTTTAATCTGGATTGTGATCTGGTTTCAGAGGCGCTGTGCTGGCCCATGCTGCTGTCCACATTCAGTCACTATTCTCTCTTCCACATGGCGGCCAACATGTACGTGCTGTGGAGTTTCTCTTCGAGCATCATCAACATGATGGGCAAAGAGCAGTTCATGGCGCTCTACCTCTCCGCAGGTCTGTGTCATTTATGAGTTTTCACATTTCCAAAACCATCCTACTCTCCATAAATTCATCAGTGTTATTGGATTTCTGTGCCCATGTTCTCAGGTGTGATTTCTACGTTTGTCAGTTATGTGAGTAAAACAGCGATGGGTCGGTTTGGTCCATCACTGGGGGCGGTGAGTGTGTTTTCAGATGAAACATTTAAGGATTTCATCAGTGTTCATATGATGTAGTGAACGGATTATTGTGTTGTGTCAGTCAGGGGCTATCATGACCGTCCTAGCAGCTGTTTGCACCAAAATGCCTGAAGCCAAACTGGCCATCATCTTCCTCCCAATGTACACCTTCACTGCTGGAAATGTGAGTCTGTGTGTGTTTTGTGTAAGAAAGAGTTTTTGTTTAGTAATGATGGCTACATTCTCATGATCTTCTCCTGCCAACAGGCTCTCAAGGCCATCGTCGCCTTGGATACCACAGGCTTGATTCTGGGATGGCGTTTTTTCGATCACGCAGCTCATTTAGGTGGAGCTTTATTCGGCATGTGAGTCATTTGTCTCTGCTTTTGCTTACATTTAGATCTGGCTAGCTGTTTCTGAAAGGAGAAAGTGTTGTTATTGTTAACAAGAACTATTAAATATTGTTTTTGTTCATTGAAATAAAGCTGAAATTAAATGAAATATAAATATTAGATGAAAAACCTGAAGTGAGAATTAGAAATGCTGCCTTGGCAACTAATTAAAAAAAAAATAAGATGAAGTAATAAAATTAATAAAAATAAAAATAAATAAAAGTAATGTAAAAATAAATTAAAGTTGTAGAAATAAATAGAAAAAAAATTATATATATATATTGTGACGAGTCGGCTGCCTCCCCCTTATTATCAGCAGCACCCTGCCCCTTAATCGCCGCCCTTCACCAGGCTCCCGACGGGAGTGGGTGTGTGAGAGAGGAGGGGCGCAGTAACAGCCAGGTCTGGCGGCGTGTGATGAGGCACACCTGAAGGGAATGAAGCCTCATCACCGCCGCTGTTAAATGCCGAGTGCGCCTCTCCTTGAGAGACCGATCTCTTCCCCGTGCATGTACGCTGGTCCTCGTGGGTCCAGGAAGGGTGCGTAGAGGGATTCCCGCGCCACCAGAGTCGTGAGCTGCCGGACCCAGGGTCCGGACGAGAACCGCACCCGCTATGCCGCTGACGGGCCAGGATGCCGGGCCGTTCTATCCCCTCAAGCGCCGTGGGCCAAGGAGGACGAAGAGGAGCTGAATCAAGCCGCCGCCCCTCACGCCCCGGACCAAAGTGGGGAACACGTGCGGCCGCCGGACTCCGCCCCTTACCTAGACCCTTCCTTCCAGAACACTGCCCCTCCTGCACGAACCCCGCAGCACGACGAGGACACCAGATCCCCTGTTTGGTTTAGACACAGTTTTTTCCTTTTGGACACTTTTATTTTATTATTTCTGTTAAATAAAAGCCTCTCCGAGACCTGACGCCCCACCCACCGTGTCTGTCATTTGCTCCTCCCGCCACAATATATATAAACTAATAAGAAATGGCAAAAGCATACAATGAAATTAATAAATTTAAACTAAAATGAAAATAAAAATAGTCAAAATATGAATAAATATTTTAATAGTATATAAATAATACTAACATAACACTGCCACATTACTTGTACTAGTGTTATTTCAGTATCACTGATATATTATTATAGTTTTTGTTAATATTTGATAATATTTAATATTTGATTAATTAGATTTTTATATTTGCTGTTTTCACTTTAATTTTTGTTAAAGTTTTAGTAAATGTTTTGTTTTTTGTGTTCATTTTTATGTCTATATAGTCTTTATAAATTTGTATTTATTCTTTTTAGTTTATTTAGTTAATTTTATTTTAGTGTTTCAAATTAAACTAAACAAATATGAGAAGCTGTAAAAAGTTTGATTTTGAATTTTTTGCATTTTATTTTAAGTTAACGTTTATTTTACTGTAATTAACTAACATTTATTTTTTATGGTTTTAGTTAAATATATTAACCCTTATATGTGGTCACCCAATCAGAGATCCTTGCCTCGAAATGGTCACAACATGCATTTGACATGCATTTTAACAGCAGCTGTAAACAGTGATGTGTATCGATTGACCACTTGATAGATCTTTTTACCAATTGTAAACATGTACAGACAAGCACTTTAATTCTCTCTCTGTGTCTCCCTCTCTCTCTCCTCCTCTAGCTGGTACATCATTTATGGTCATGAGCTGATTTGGAAGAACAGAGAGCCGCTGGTGAAAATGTGGCATGACTTCAGAAAGAGAGGCCCAGGCACTGGCGGCAACGGCTCGATTTAGAGCCATGCATCATGGGTAGACGCTGAGCAGGTGACATGAAGAAAAACAAGTTTGAGAAATGGACACAGACACTGACACAGATATTAATGCACTTGAAGCTCATATTCTGTTGTTTATTCTGTGAGAGAGTCATAGAGTGAGGTCTGTTTCAGTCACAGTGAGTAACAGTAGTATTACTGTGATGTCACTATGCTCCGCCTCCAATTTAAAATTTGAATTCAATTAGCCCCACCCACTTGGCTAAAAATGCAAATGTATCCAGAGGGGCGGAGATTCAGCACACAACTCTAAGGTCGTTATACGTCTCAGTGACACTCAACATCATGTACAGAAACATAAATGTTTAGAATAGTCTGTAACTGTCATTTTCAAAAATAAAATTATTATTTAAAATTCCATTTTTACTGTTGTCAGAAATGATCAGGTGCCAACTTTTGTTTTATTTGCTGTAACTGTGTGTAATATGTTCTGCTTCCGTTTTGTTTATTTTCTGAGTTTCAGATGAGACTTTGGTCCTTGTTAAATGTGAATGATTAACCCGGTTTCTCTATAGCACACACACACACACACACACACTCACCTGCGCTATACGTCTCATCAGTAGAAACCGTTTCAGTGTTGTTTTCTCAGATCGACCAAAGTTCAGTTACAGTCATGGTATCATAACGGTTCACAAACAATGAGGCTGTTTTCCACTTCCTCGTGTTTTAATGAAGTCACTGTATTGCTTGTCTCTTCCTGTTTTCCAGTTATCACTCCTTAACTTCCAGCCCATCATTCTGTCCTTTCCCATCTCTGAGTCACACACGTCACTTGTGTTGTCTTCTGGTTTTTGTTTAATTAATTACACAGTTTGAGTTTCATGAAGAAATGTCCAGGTCATATTTCACCCCAAATTCACAAGAAATCAAAATATTTATATCATATTTAATGTTTAAAATATTAATATTATATTCAAAATATTTAAAAAAATATAAGTAAACCCTAATAATAGTAAATTAGGCTTATTTTTGACAAACTGGCACATTTAATATTTATTCCCATTGTAAAAAGGGTCTGATTAAAAGTTCAAAAATTTGTGGTCAGTAAGATTTGTATTTTTTGTGAAAGAAATTAATACTTTTTAACAAGGATGCATTAAATTGATTAAAAGTGACATTAAAGACATTTATAATGTTACAAGATACTTCAATTTCAAATAAATGCTGTTCTTTTGATCTTTCTATTCATCAAAGAATCCTGAAAAATAAAATGTATCTCAGTTTCCAGAACAATATTGGGCAGCACATTTGTTTTCAACATTGATAATAATCAGAAATGTTTCTTGAGCAGCAAATCAGCATATTAGAATGATTTCTGAAGGATCATGTGACACTGAAGACTGGAGTAATGATGCTGAAAATTCAGATTTGATCACAGAAATAAATTAAATTTTACAATATGATAACAGAAAATGTTAACATGTTAACATAGAAAATGGTGATTTTAGATTGTAATATTATTTAATTATTTTCACTGTATTGATGATCAAATAAATAGAGCTTTGGTGAGCAGAAGAGACTTCTTTCAAAAACACCCCAAACTTTTGAGCATTAATGTACTTTCTAATTCAATTTTTAAGTACTTGAGTGGAATAAAGCATGGTGTGATTGTTGATAATGGTGTAATCAGTGTTCTGTGAAGTGTGTGAAACAGACAGATGACCCTGAATCAAGAGATGAGTCTCATCTGGAAAGAAGGCCGTCTCTCTGCCCCCTTTTTGTGTTTTGAAGAGGATTTGATTTTTCAGGGTTATTGACCTAAAGCCAATATTAACACAGTGACACTCACCCATCGCTGCTGTCTCACATATAGACTGAAAACCCTGCTCACAAGCCACAATTTCAGGGGAAACCTAACAAAATTATTCTTGGTTATTAGGTCACAGGCCACTGGGAGTCAAACAGGTGCGTATGAATATTAATTTTCATCAATATAATGATCAGTAGCAATTTCTGATTGTGCTTTTGTTCTAAACTGATCAATTTTTGTCAGATACTCTTATGTGAAGCCAAACTTTATTATGCAGAAACAGTTCATGTTAACATCACTTCTTAAACAGTGCCCTAATATGTTTTTCTTTATATCAGTGTATCTTCTGTTTTAATTAGATACTTGAAATAAAATATAAAACGATATAAAAATAGACTATATAAACTTGTTAAAATTAAAATTATTCAAAATATGAATAAAACTGTAATGGGATCTCAGTGATATTGGTCCCTAATTAGCTTTGCATGCATCATTATAAGTGAACCGTTAATAGTCTTTTAGGCATGTTAGATAAATTCAGCACCACATGGTTTGCTTTTATTTCACAAGAGTTTGAAGTCCAATGTTTGACCAGTCATGAACAGAACACATTGGAATTTCTCACTCTAGAAATACTTAAACATTCTTTAATGATATTAATAGTTCCATTTAGATTCACATCAAGAACCTTTGTGCTAAAACTGCTCTCTGCAAGAGTTTATGGTTCTTTATGGAACTTAAAAGGGTCATGAAACCCTAAAACACATTACTGAGATCTTATTATTGAGAAAGTGTTTTTTCAAGTTTAAAGTTGAAATTTCACTGAATTGTGATGTGTAATATAATCAGTTAATATATATTTAGTGTAATATATAAATTAGATAAATGTTCGGGGCTTCATTAACATTTCTATCAAACTTTGATATTTTACCCCCTTAAGGCAAGACACTATATGTAAAAGCACTAATTTTATTTATTTATTTATTTATTCCTATCTATACTTTGAAGGGGTTTGTTCATATATCATTCACATTGATTTATAAAACAAGTGTGTTTTTCCAGCCTGATGAACCTTCTTTTCTGGTTCTATTTGTGATCTGGTGCTTCAAAGAACCCAGAATTCAATATACTGATGTGAAAAGCATCTTTAAACAGCCACAGAGCAAATCAAGAACCCTATAAAGTCAAAACTGTTGTTTGCTAAACCTAAGATCCATTGAAGAACCTTCATTTTAAGAGTACAGTTTTGGTCACAAGTTTGCATACGCCTTGCAAAATCTGCAAAATGTTCATTATATTACCAAAATAAGAGGGATAAAAGTGCATTTTATTTTTTATTTAGTACTGTCCTGAATAAGATGTTTTACATAAAAGATGTTTACATATAGTCCACAAGATGCACAATGCATTACGATCTGGGCAAGGAAAACCTTTTGAATTAGAAGATCAGGGTAAGTTTTAATTATTTGGTCTTCTGGGAAATATGGAAGTATCTTTTGTAGCTCCTGAAGGGCAGTGCTAAATGAAAAAAAAAAAAAAAAAAAAAAAACATAAGAAAAATTTACATATCTTCATTCTGTTTGAAAATTGTCACCCCCAGCTCTTCATGCATCAGTGACCTTTCGAAACTTTTGTGTAAATATCTTTTATGTAAATATTTTATTCTGGATGGTACTAAATAAAAATAACATGCATTTTGCATGATCCCTCTTATTTTGGTAAAATAATTCATATTTTGCAGATTCTGCAAGGAGTATGTAAACTTCTGACATTTGTCTGTCCAAACTGAGTTTGTTTGTGTGAATAACATTTTCAGGATGGCAGCGATGGTGTTTCAGCTGATGGGAATGTTTCTGGGAATCGTGGGCTGGTGTTTGGAGTCCAGCTCCACAAATTCAGCCGTGTGGAAGAAAGCCAGTCACGGAGAGGCAGTGGTGACGGCCAGCTCTCAGTTTGAAGGACTGTGGGCGTCGTGTGCGTCTAACTCACTCGGAGCCATTCACTGCCAGAGATTCAAGACCGTTCTGGGCCTTCCAGGTGAGACACCCTCGAAGTGGCCTTCGCTCATATTACGTCACACTGCAGGTTGGTTTCAGTGATACAGTATCATGAGCGTTTTACTGGATCTCTGTGGCTCAATCCTGTGACAAAAAGAGGTTATACTAGTCATAAAAACTCGTAAAACACTCAAACACACCTTTACTCTATAATACAATACAGGTTTCTGCAGATGTGTTTCAAATGTATCTTGACTTCAGTGTCTCTTGGGCTGAATTCAGAATATGAGAAGTGAATTCTTTTAAATTTATGGGTTCAGATTTGAATTGGCTACAGTCTACAGCAAGATGAACTGAACTTTGAATTACAGAAAGTGGATGTACTATAAAAAAAAAATACTTGAAGAAAAAAAATTGCACATTTGTTAACTAAAACTAAAACCATTTTCAGTAATTAAATCAAAGTTGAAACAAAATAAATATTGGATGAAAAATTATTTTAAAAAAAAGAACATGAAAATTAGAAATTGTGTCGTGGCTACTAACTGAAGGTTTAAGTTCAAGTACTAAAATGACTAAAACTGAAATAAAATAAATTAAAGATTAATAAATAAATATATTTTAAATATTTAAAAAAAAAAATACAAACGCACATAACAAAATTACCAAAAGCTAAAATTAAATTGAAAACTGAAAATATAAAAATAAAAGATCAATCAAAATATTAATGAATACTATAATCAGGATTATTATAATTTAAAAAATACTAAAAAAAAAAAAATACTAAAATTAAAAACTATAACTATAGACATATTTTATCAAAATAAAAAATGACAAAATAAAATAAAACAAAAAATTCTAAAACTAACAAAAATTAGAGTGAAAACTAAATATATAAAAATAAAGACAAATTCATAATTTTAACAAAAACTATAATGCTATATCAATGATACTAAAATAACATTGACTATAATACAAAAATAAAAATAACATTAAAAAAACTAACTACAAACTGATCTGTTGGTTTCAAGACTTAAACTTTCAGGCAAGACTTTAAGCCGCCATTCAAAGTTCATCTTGATAAGCCTTCCTTTTCTAGTTAAAATGACCCTAGTTTCAGCTACTGTTTATGATTTATATAAAATATGTTCAGGCAAAAACAAAATCTAGTTCATTTAGGTGGTCTCTGTATATTAGTCTGATGCTCTCATTCTTAAAGCCACACACACACCTCGACCCCAGTTTCAAACTCAAACATTTCTCTATTGAGACACATGACACTTCCTGTCTTGACTTCCATGGTGTTATCTAGTGAAAGCCACACAGGAGGGACCAGAGTTTATGGTTTTATGGCTCTTGAATCTATAACACACTGACACAGTCAAATACACTCTCATCCTGGTTCGGCGCTCGGATCGGTGTGAAGTCTGTCTGCTGCTGGAGTTGTGGATTCATAAAAGTGTTTTATTGGATTTGAGCCGTGTTAGTTGATCATGTCGACTGGGGTTCAGCTGCTGGGGTTTCTGATGTGTTTGGGAGGCTGGCTGCTCTCTTTCATGTCGTTGTTGAATGGTTCGTGGCGCACGTCGACGTTTGCGGATCAGTTGGTGACGTCTGTGTGGTACTATCAGAACCTGTGGCAGTCGTGTGCTGAGGGAAGCACTGGTGTCAGCAACTGCAAGCAGTTTGAGTCCATGCTTTCTCTGTCTGGTAATCTCACACACACTAACTAGAGTTTGTGCTGTTCATTTTGCTTTTTGCATTTTGCTTACGTGTCCAGGTCACGTGATTTGAAAGTTTCAACATCTTTGACATATTTATTTAATTATTTAAATTATTTAATTATTTATTTAAACAAATATTATCATAAATACTTCATTTAGTATAATTTATTTTAAATGTAAAAAATGTCAGAATTTAAATAATGGTATAAGAATATTTGAAAAAAGTCTCTTCTGCTCACCAAGGCTGCTTTTATTTGATCAAAAATATAGTAAAAATAGTAAAATATTATTACAGTTTAAAATAACTGTTTTCTGTTTAAATATATTTTAAAATGTAATTTATTTCTGTGATTAAATGCTGAATTTTCAGCATCATTACTCCAGTCTTCAGTGTCACATGATCCTTCAGAAATCATTCTAATATGCTGATTTGCTGCTCAAGAAACATTTCTGATTATTATCAATGTTGAAAACAGTTGTGCTGTCCAATATTTTTGTGGAAACTGTGATACATTACAGTATATTGTTCAGGACTCTTTGATGAATAGAAAGTTCAAAAGAAGAGCATTTATTTGAAATAGAAATCTTTTGAAACATTATCAATGTCTTTACTGTCACTTTTGATCAGTTGAATGCGTCCTTAATAAATAAAAGTATTTTATAATTTCTGACCCCAAACTTTTGAACAAAAGTGTACTTCAAAATTGAAGAAAAGCGTAAGCAATTTTATTTTTCTGTTTTTACATTATTTTCACCAAAAGAACAATGAAAAAAAATCATTATAAAATTATTATTTAAATCAGAATAAATGAAACGCAGTATAATAAACACTATAATGACAATTAAATACTTAATTTAATATAACTAATTTAAATGGAAAAAGCAATGTCAGAATTAAAATAATCACAATGGTCTCATGAACAGACTTCACTTTCGTGCAAAATATAATTAATTAATTAATTATAAATGATCATTTTTTCTTTTCTTTTTGGGGTGAAATATGACCAGGACTTAATAATATGGTACTTTGATATTTACACTCTCAGGAAATAGGTACTAAAAGCTAAAAGGTACATTTTTGTACCTTATTTACCTCTATATATTTGTACCTTAATGGTACATTTTAGTATTTTGAAAGTACATATTAGTACCTTAAGCGTACTTATTAGTACCTTTTGAAAGGGTACCATGCCAGTAACAGTTTTTACCTTTTTTTCTGAGAGAATACCCTGGTATTTCCATCATTTTATGTTAAATTAGCATATGCATGTACAACAAACTTTGGTACTACCATAACTGATACTACTGTGGTACATGCACTCTTAGTCATGTATAAAAATATATTTGCATGTAGTAAATGAAGCTTATGGAATGTGTTTATGATGTGATTGTTGAATATATGGTGCGTGTGTGTGTGTGTTTTGTAGGATACATCCAGGCCTGTCGAGCTCTGATGATAATTGCTCTCATTCTGGGTTTGCTGGCTGTCATTCTGGCCGCGATGGGACTCAAGTGCACTAAACTGGGCAGCACGTCTGAGGAGTCGAAGGGCAAGATCAGCCTCACAGCCGGAATCATGTTCATCCTGTCAGGTCAGGATAATAACACACACTCTGACTGAATGATATAAACACATTCATGCTCACATCTGCCTGTTCTCTCTGTCAGGTCTGTGTGTTATGGTAGCTGTGTCGTGGTACGCCGCTCGAATCGTTCAGGAGTTTAATGATCCTTTTTACGGAGGAACAAAGTGAGTAAAAGACTAAATAATAGATTTAACCCTGTAAAGTCTGACATTTGAAATAATAGTCTAAAAAGGTTTTGAAATGGAAGAGTTTGTTAAACCTTCAGACAAAATATAAAAAGTTTTATTAAGAGACTCAATATTACTAAAAAATATGCAATTTGGTGCAGATGCTGATATTGATATGATGAATATTTCTAATGTGAATCAGTGAGATCTTAATAACAGAAAGCAGATACTTACATAAAATGATATAAATATCAATGGTAGGTTTAATTTTGGCATTGGTGGGGATATAACAGCAGACAACAGATATTGAATTGTATAATCAAAATTACTGCTGGGGACAATTTAGTAGTCGCTGGATATTGGTAGGGACATGTCATAGGGTCCTTGCTAAATTCAACGCCCTTGTAAATATCAGTCGTGACTCTATATCTTCAATGTCTTAGTAAGATGAGATTGAAATGATCCAAATAATGCAATGCATTGAGAGATGAAGAAATAAACACTCCTCAGAAGATGTGAGATGAAGATCATTCCTCCGCTGAGGAACAGTGAAAGTAAAGCTTCTGGAAACAAATGCTCCTCAAAAGATCCTGATGATCAGATTTGAGACTAAAACATGATTGATGGAGAATCAAGTAAAGCTGAGCTGCTTCAGTCCAGTAAGTGTTCATCTGGAAATATGACTGCAGTTATTCTGACGTTTACTTGAGAAACATCAGTAAAGATTTAACAGCAAAAAGACACATGAAGCAGCAGCTGAAGGTGGATGTTTGTACAATTACACTAAAAGAGCTTTTACTGGATTAAACACTCTAAACTATCAGTCAGACGACAGAAGGCATGGAGCAGATTGTGGTTTTTCAGCAAAGTTTTGATCATTTAGAGGCCTTGGATGAATATGATTCAGAAGGTTTTACAGGGATAAAACACACTTTTGGACATGAAGCACCTTGGATTATCATGTAAATGCCATTATAGTTAAATAAACACGCTCACATGCTGATGTTTCAGGTATGAACTGGGCGCTGGTCTGTATCTGGGATGGGCTGCAGGAGCTCTGGCTATTTTGGGCGGAGGAATCCTCTGCACTTCCTTTAAGAGTTCAAGACCTGCACAAACACGGTGAGTCTCTTACCACAGATGGATCATAACTCTAAAACACATCTGTGATGAACACAAGTCATGACTTTCTTTATCCTCTCTCAGGGGTCACAACTATAACTACAGCTCTTCACAGCCGCAGAAGATCTACAGATCAGCGCCGTCAGAAAACAGCACCTCTAAAGCTTATGTCTGATGCTCTTATTTTGGCTTTCATTTTTGTACATGGATGAGTGTATTTTTTAGTACTTGCATTTTAGAAGTCAGCGAATTGAGCTTACTTAATTGACTTACTTTGCATGCTTCATCAGTGTTGATTTCGTAATGAGTTCATTATTTCATAATCTTGCATCAAAATGTATTATAACTTTCTTAGCTTATATGAAAAGACTTCAGTTTTCAAGTTTCAACCAGTAGATGCTGGCAGTGTTTAAGATGAGAATTAGATCCTCTATAATTCACTGTAAAATATCAGCTTTGACTCAATTCTGATATGAAACACTCTCTTTACAGTAGAGTCATTAAAGTAAATTAAAACTAAAACCAAAATCTTTGGGGGAAAAAATTTTTTTTACTTGAAATAAAATAAACTTTAACTGAAGTAAAATATTAAAAAACACATTTTATTTCAGCTAGTTGCTGAAAAATATTTCTCATTTTCATTTAGTTTAACTTGATGTACTAAAATAACTAAAACTTAAACTGAAATAAAAATGTATAAAAACTATATAGAAACTAATACAAATAACAGAAACACAAACCAAAATTACTAAAACATTAACTAAAACTTAAAAAATAAAAACTAATTCAAAATATGAATAAAAACTATAATAGTATCTTAATAATATTGCTTTGCACCATCACATCAATTCCCGTGCTGTACATTTGTTTCTCATTAAATCTCTTTTTCATGTTAACTTTTATGTAAATGCTTATATGGATCGTTTTAGTATGTTATATAAATGTTACATTGTCTGTTCTGGTGTTTTGGAAAGCTCATTTTCTGAAATTGAGAGTATGTGTGTTTTGTCATTATACTTTATCTGTGAATAAAACAATTCTGTGAATTTTTGCAATTGTGCAAAGTTTTTTTATTTATTTAATTTGGTTTGTTTTGTTGTTGTTTTGTTTTACAGCAGTTATCAGCCAAAGGTTTCTTTCCTTCTCATTTTTAATTGTGTTGAGGATTCAATAGATTTATTGAAAGTATATCATTTATAGTGTGTGTTTGATTCCTTTGACAACAACTTGTTAAAAAACTGACTTTGTCCCTTCAACTGAATTAATACTCTGGCTCCTTTTGGATCGACCTTGTATGATAATAAAGTTTCATAAAACAATACATTTATAACCCTTATCTTGATATTTCTTGAGAATGCAAACATTTCAGATAATAAAAACAGATGATAATATATTATTTTAACCAAAATGCAAAATGGCATAAATAAGCGTTTGTGCACTGATTGAAATATTAACCTTATGACTTAGTATATAAAAAGTTTCCAAACTGCACAAAAGTATAGCCTAATTATAATTTGCTCACCATATTTTCCTGAAAGTACTAGTACTTATATTTAATTGTTTAATAATAAATTAGTTTTTTAACAAAGTTATTCAAATAACTGATGTAATGGTCTTGTTTATGGATTACTGGAGGTTGACAATAGGCTACAGTTAAAATTCTTACTCTTTTTGGAAAATATCACATACACAAAGTAAAATATTTGATAATTGGTATTAAATTGTTTTCTAAAAAAAATTAATTAACCATTAATTATATTTTATCATGGTTACCCTCTCTATATTGTGTTTTTGTTCTCTTCATTTTTCATTTTTTATTCTCATAAGTCATAAAGGTTTCAAATAAAGTTTGTTTTTTGAAAGGAAAGCATGAGAAGCACGTGGTCGTGACGTAAATCTCCCGCGACGGCGCAGCAGGAAACAAACGTCTGTTGAGCCAAAATGGCGTCCGTGATCCTTCAGTCTGGAGTGGGTTAGCATGAAACCTGTCCGATTAAACCTCTTATGACACGGTTCGGCTCTTATTAGTCGGATTAATCATTTTTATCATTAAGAAGAGTTCATCTGAACTAGCGGAGACGCGTTTAGATGCTGTGAGGTAAAGTAAACATTCTGTTTATCGAAAGTGAAAGACAAGTGCAGCGATTAGCCGGTGCAGATCTGATAAATCCCATTAAAATAACCAAAAACCAAAACAACAACAGATTATTTAGTAATAATGGCACTGTTTATAATCAGATTACACCTTGTGCTGTTTATTTGTGAGTAGCTGTCACAAACGATCAGTTTGATTTACTCATAGTATATTTGTCAGATATCTGTCAAGTTTTCTCGCCGAATTATTGCTTACATTTAACATTTAACCTCTCTGAAACATGTTTTATGTGTCATCTGTCTTAAATGTCTTCAGCACACGTGATTGAGCATCATGAAAGGTTTATTTCCATCCTGCAGCTGGAATGACAAGGCAGTTCTCATAATCTGATTCATATAAACCCTGTGTTATTGATTATTATTGATTGACACTAATATCTGATCAGTTACGTGTGATAAATTCATTCTGCTCTGAATGCAGATTATTAATACAAATGTGCATAAAATATACATTTGAATGTGCACTGGTGATCTGTCAGGTATTAATGAAAGTAGTCTATTTTTTCAAATTGTTTAGAGTGAGTATCTAGGATCAGTGTGTTTATTTCAGTTCAGAAATTTCATTTTCTTGTGTTCGGTCTTGAGTCACTTCCTCCTCCTGTGTTGAGGAGAGAGGTTCCTCTTTTCCCCGTGTGCTGAACGTGCCCTGAATTAAGAAACACTCTACTCTTGGTTAATTGTATTTGCTTTAGGAAACTGGTTCAATGCAATATTAACTGTGTCAATGCCATTAACTCTGTGTGTGTGTGTGTGTGTGTGTGTGTGTGTGTGCAGGAGGAGATGGCGGGGCGTAGAGTCGAGTGTTTGTGGAAACGTCATGTTGTCGAGCAGCTGAAGCAGAGAGACCGAGTTCAGCGTCAGGCCTTTGAGGAGATCATACACCAATGTAAGATACATGCACATTTATTTAGTTAATTTGTTTTCTTTCTGTTTTTTTTAAATTAGTTAGTTATTGTTATGTGAGCTGGAATAATAATATAATAATAATAATAATTATAATAATATATATATATTATTTTGTTGTTAGATTATTATTGTTATATTTATTATTTTATTTTAATGTTAGTGTTTTCTGCTGACATGTTATTGCATTGAATTGTTGCAAGGTGATTACTTTGTATTAAAAGAAAATTAATTAATTAAAAAAATTTCATTATAGTAAATTCGAGATCATTCTATTAAAAATTTGGATTCAATTGATTTGGATTGGCAATAAAAAAATTACTATTAAATATATAACATTATTTAAATATTTAATAATAATTAAATATTCCAACAATAATTAAATATTCCAACAAATTTAATATAAATAAATATTTGTGGACATACTGTGTACAGAAAAGAAAAAAAAAAGTTTGTTTTATAATCTTTCACCAGTATGTGTTTTCTAATGACCTAAATGAAAAATAACAAAAAAAGTAATATAATATAATGTAATATGTAGTCTTCTTTTACATTGTTTTCCTGTCAGATATTATTTTAATACACAATTTCTCCATTTCTCTTTGTCTCCAGATAACCGGTTGTTAGAGAAGTCTGATCTTCAGGTTGTTCTTTCTGAACGTCTCCAGACCGAGAAATATGATCTACAGAACAGACACGACCTAAGGTGCTCATGGGAAAACCTTCTCCATCAGTTCTGACTCAAACCACCTAATCTAGAGCTGAGTGTCTGAAATATAGAGTTCATTGACATCTTTTGTAATCCATTGTAACATTAAAGAGAGGAAATAACATGTAGAGAGAACATTATGTGAAAAGGAAACCGATTATGAATTATGGCATTATGAATATAAAAAGGTAACGTGATCTGCGTGTGTATTTTTGTGTGTGTGTTTAGTCCGGGCGTTGAAGGCGGCCGCAGTGATACTCTGCAGCAGGAAATGGCTCAGATGAGAATCAAGCATCAGGAGGAGCTGACGGAGCTGCATAAGAAACGAGGAGAGGTGAACATCATTTCTGCTAAACCATTACTGTTACGACAGCACTTAGACTTACATTTACATTACAATGCCTACATTTACATAGCAACACCTTTTCAACCCTCCCAAGTCATTTGACTAGTTTTACATTCAATATCTTGTGACCTGTGAGTATGACAGCGTTTAGAGGAGATTTCGTAGTAGAATATTTGTTGCGCACTGTTTAAACTTCAGCTGCAATAGTAGCATTAGAATCTGTATGTATATAGGCATAAAAAAGATTTAGGTAAATATTGCTGTTTATTATATGTATATACATCAAAGTGATTCAAATTATTCTTTGTGTTTATTTTAAAAACGAATCTGTGTGAGAAATAGGGATATGCCGGTATCAAATATTCATGTTGCGATTAATTGCTAATGCTTTTATCACGGTATTATCACGATATTGAAATTTAGTTGCACAAAAGTGTTGTCAATACAGTATAACAGATTTAATATCTTTTTTCTTATAACTAAAATAACTGAACATTTAAATACAATAAAGCAATACAGAAAAAAAATGTATAAAGTTAAAAATTTTACACAGATTAAAGTGCAAAAGAATTATAAAGACCAATAGGTAGCCTATCAATTTACAATAAGATCTCATTAGTTAACCTTAGTTAATGCATTAACATTAAGTGAAGTGAAGTGACATGTGGCCAAGTATGGTGACCCATACTCGGAATTTGTGCTCTGCAATTAACCCATCCAAAGTGCACACACACAGCAGTGAACACACACACACCGTGAACACACACCCGGAGCAGTGGGCAGCCATTTTTATGCTGCGGCGCCCGGGGAGCAGTTGGGGGTTCGGTGCCTTGCTCAAGGGCACCTCAGTCGTGGTATTGAGGGTGGAGAGAGCACTGTACACTCACTCCCCCCACCTACAATTCCTGCCGACCCGAGACTCGAACCCGCAACCTTTAGGGTACGAGGCCGACTCTCTAACCATTAGGCCACGACTTCCCTAACAATGAGCAATAGCTACATTTGCTACAGAAGTTATTAATCTTTATTAAACTCTGGTTCATAAAATGCAACTTTTGATTTTAACAACATATTATTAAATATTGGAATTACCTAAGATTAATGAATGTTTATTAGAATATTTCATTGGGAGTTTATGTTAACTGATGAATTAACTAACGTTAACTAATGAAGCTCTAATGTAAAGTGTGACAGAACAATAAAGAATCAAAGCACTTTCAAACAATATCTCTAGGGCATGTTGTAGTTCAGATTAAAATGTAAATTTTTTTTTTAAATAAATAGCCTATTAAGTCTAAATATTTAAGTATTTGGCGCTGTGATGAACACAGAAATCTGAATGGCTATTTAAATAATTTAAATATGTTTCAGAAACAGAAAGTAGCGCAGCTGGTTTGTTTACAAGGTTTCCGTTTAGCTCCATCTGCTGTCAGAGAGTGAATGTGCTTTCATTCAGCGCGTCTCCTTCACGTGTTCTGCTTCTCATCCGTGTTTGTTTACATCAGAGTGCACACGCATCTTTGATGCAGTTTACAGCGGTGTTGTGCATTTAACCAGTTGATGGAAAAAGTACTCTTAAAATGCATTCAAAATTCTGATTAATTTAATAAATTAACATAATAAATTAATGTAATAAATTATTATTCTCTGTATTTTGATGTGCCCACAATAACAATATCGTGCATATGTCTAGTGAGAAACAGGTTTTTATAATTAACTAAAACCATTAGAAAAAAAAAAAAAATTTCTTTGAATAAACATTAACTTAAAATAAAATTTTGAAACTTTTTATATTTTTAATTTTTGTTTAGCTTACATTGAAAATAATAAATAAAAGTTAAATATGTTGACATTTTTTAAAAACACTAATAACAAAAACACACAACAAAATAACTAAAGCTAACTAAAATTAAAGTGAAAACAGAAAATATATTTATATTTTTTCAAAATATTAACAAAAACTAAATCTGTACAAGCAGTTAACAAAGCAAAATAACAGTGTTACTTTAGTATTATTTATATGCTATTATAAAACATTAATATTTTGAATTCGTTTTTTTTCTCATATTTCATATTCTTAGTTTTGATTTAATTTTTTAGAAATTTTATTAATTTTGTTATGTGCTTTTGACTTTTTTTATTAGGTTTTGGAGTTTTTCTATTTGTTTTTATTTAAGTGACAAAAATACAACAACATTTCTAAAACTAACTCGAATTATAGTGAAAACAGAAAATATAAAAATAAAATTTAATTCAAAATATGAACTAATACTATAGTAGTATATCAATAATGTTGGTGAGAAAGCATGCCAATGAAAATATCTTCTCTTTGTGTTTTTTTTTTTTTTTTGCAGTTGGCCCAGAGCGTGATTGAACTAAACAACCAGATTCAGCAGAAAGACAAAGAAATCCAGAGTAATGAAGCCAAGTGAGTTTAGTGTGTTCATGCTTTACATAATTTTGATCACCTAATTTAGATCAGCATTATGTGTATGTTTTACGTGTGTGTTTTGTCAGGATGTTGGAGTATCAGCAGCAGGTCTCCCGTCTGGAAGGCGAGTGTCGTGAGCTCCGCAACTCTCTGGCCGATCTGGAACGAGCCAATCAGACGCTGCGAGACGAGTACGATGCCCTGCAGATCACGTTCAGCGCCCTGGAGGAGAAACTACGGAAAACCACAGAGGACAATCAGGAGCTGGTGACACGCTGGATGGCCGAGAAAGCACAGGAGGCCAACAGACTCAACGCTGAGAACGAGAAGGACTCCAGGTCAGAAACGCAACCTAAATTCTTGACATTGGACCATTTGTGTCTATAAAATACTAGGGCTACAAAGTGATTAGTCGCGATTAATCGATTCAAGAAAAGTTTATGTTTACATACTATATGAGTGTGTACTGTGTGTATTTATTATGTATATATAAATACAAACACATGCATGTATATATTAAGGAAAAATATGCTAGATTTAAATGTAAAATATTTATATAATATTTACATAAAATACATACAAATATTTTTTAAAATATATGTATATATGTGTTTGTATTTATATATACATAATAAATATTCACAGTACACACATATATAGCATGCAAACATATATGTTTATCGTTTGTTTTTTTTTTATCGATTAATCACGACTAATCATTTTGCAGCCCTATAAAATACTCTTTCTTTTGCACAAGCTTTAACCTAAAATAATGAAAGTTCATCATGTTTGTAAATGACCTTTATAAGGGAGTCGTTAACAGCTCATATGTTTGAGCTAAACACTCCATATTGCTGATTAATTGATCAGTCGTTAAGGGTCGTTTAAAAACAATGGAAATGCCTGATTGGCCGCCAGTCATCAGTTTCTGGCCATCTATGCTGAAAAAAGCAGCTCATTTCCTGACCCTCCATGCAGAAATGAGCTCATTATAATTCTCCACCTGATTGGTTGTTTGAAACAGGCTGGTAAGTTCAGTAGAGTTTAAATGTGTGTTTAACACATTATGATCGTAGGCGCAGACAGGCGAAGCTTCAGAAGGAATTAGCAGATGCAGCGAAGGAACCTCTTCCCATAGACCCGTAAGTTTGTGTTTTTAGAAGCATTCATTTTAGTGAGATACATTTGTCAGGGTCTGTAATGGGAAAACCTGCAACTATCACGCAATTTTATCATTTTGATTTGCAATAATGGAAATTTCTATAGTGAAAGTACTCTTTGTGAGCAAACAGTTTATAAAATTTGTATCCAGCACATTGTTGAATAGCTTTTATTTTTGTATTTTCAGTTTTTATTTTTGTTCTAAGTGTTTGTAATGTTGTTAGTATTATTAGTTTTTTTATATTTCTGTTAAGCTATTATAAGTTGTATATTTTGTTAAATATTTCATTATATAAATGAATTTTTATTTTTATTTCAGTTTTAGTAATTTTAGTATTTAAACTTATTTCAGTTAGTTGCAAAGGCAGCAGTTTATCTGTTTTAGAAATTTGTCCATTCTTCTTTTTTTTAAATTAATTATTCTGTTTAGCTGTTAGCTATGTATTTCTGTTTAGTTTTTTTATTTAGTAATTTTAGTAGTTAAACTTATTTCAGTTTTAGTTTTAGTAATTTTAGTAGTTGAACTTAGTTGCCAAGGCCACATTTCTAATTTTCATTGAAGTTTAAGTTTTTGATGTAATATTTATGTTATTTCAGCTTTATATGAATTCCCAAAATTGTAATAGTTTTACTAAACAATAACAACACAGGTCCAGTAGTCAAACACCTGGCAAATTCATGGAAACCAGTACCAGGTGTTACCTTTTCCATTAAAGGACAATATTTGCTTCTTTGGTTTGATTTTTTGGGTAGTTTTTATGAGGCCATATTGTTTATAACTGTATAAAAAATACAATATGTAATTTATGTCAAATATTATTTATTATTTTAATTAATACGCCCCCTGGTTAGTTTCTGTACCAGCTAGGAGTCCTGTAAAATCATTTTGAAATCTCACTGGATGCTGTTTTCTGATTGGTTTAGAGATGATGACATCGAAGTTCTCCAAGAGGATGTTGGGAAGGGACCGGGTGAAACGTCTCCGAGCAGACAGATCAGTCGCACCCCCAGGTAAACACCCACAGAGTAAGAGTTTTCACAACTCACGCTCTTCACTAAATGCAGTAGCTAAGGTTTTGTGTGTCTGTTTCTCAGTAGGCGAGTGTCTCAGCCTCCTCCTCCTGCTGGACTGCTGGATTCCATCTCTAATATCTTTGGGTATGTCTCAGTCTGTGTGTATGGACACAAATGTTTCCTTTCTTCTTCATTTTGTACACAAAACCAGTCTAGAACATCTCCAGGTCATATTTAAGCTTATAATCTAAAGCAAATCTCGTCATGGAGTGATGCAATACAATGCAAAACAACTTAATGATCCTAAAATATGCAAAAACAGTTTTTTTTGCATATTTTGGCCTGGATATGTTTTTGTAAGACTCTCTCTTGTGTTTGTGTGTGTGTGTGTGTTTGGTTGTCTCATTCAACTAACTCTGTCTGTGTGTGTGTGTTTGTGTGTGTCTCATTCTACACTCTCTCTGTGTCTGCAGCTTGTCTGATTCTGTCCAACCTGGTTTCGTCCCATCTGACTCCAGGTGATGCGCACTGTGGTGTCAGGGTGTGTGTGTGTGTGTGTGTATGTGTATGAAAGTGATTTTCTTGTAAAACTGCTGATGTGAACCCAGAAGCATGCTAACAGAAGTATATTTCAGAAGGGCTGTGAAAGGGATTGTGGGTAACTGCTCTGAACGCTTCTTGTTTCTTGTATGTGTGTAATTTCCTGCAGGATGCTGCTCTCTTTTTGGATATTTTTATGATAATTGCAGGCTGCCCGTTGCTCTGTGTGTAGTTGTGTGTGTGTGAGTTTTGGCTGGGTGGGTGATTTGCCAGTTGAAATGGCAAGCTGGTAGACATTTCTATGTATTTTATATTGGTTTTGCATTCACTAATTGAGTGAATTACATTGGGAATGATCAGATAATGTTTGGTTTAATTGTGCATTTATCCAGTAATTATATATATAGTCAATTATAAGGCTTTCAGTGTGGCATTTTAAGCTAAAAAAAAATAGCTTTACAATCAGTGCAAACACAAAAAAAAAAAAGAAATCACACACACACACACACACACGTGTATATATATGTATGTATTTAAAAAATCTGTAAATTGCAATTGTTATAAAAAAAAATCTTTAGTACATATGTATTTTAATGTATTAACAATATTAATTAACAATATGCATAAAATAAACGCAAAAAAAAAATATATATATATATATAAATATATGTATATATAAGTATATGTATATATTATTGCATTTTACATGAGTTGTCAATTTGTTGTCTTTAGCCTTTTACATTTGTTATTAAATCACGTTATCAAATTTTAAAAACAGTTTTTGCGTTTATTTTATGCATATTGTTAATTAATATTGTTAATACATTAAAATACATATGTAAAGATTTATTTTTGATGTCTCTATTTAATTGCAATTTACTTGTTTTAAAGTTTTTTTCTCGTTTTTTGAAGTGCATTATCAAATTATATGAACATTGCTATTTATCATTTAAATTTTACATGCATATCATAATTTATAAAAAAAAAATATCTTTTTTTCTTATTTAGAATTGAATTTTTGAATATAGATAAGCATTTTTTGTTTTGCATTTTAAATACATATTCTAATAAAAATTAAATATAAGATTAAATATTTATATCATCACCCACCCAAATTTGCTGCACATGTATTTGAGTTGGCTTTGAAGTGTCTTATTTGCATCAGTTTTGTTTGTGTGTGTCAGCGAGATGAGTTTTACATTTCTCCTAAAATGTTGCCATGTTAATCAATGTTACAGATTCAGTAATGCATTTATAAATGCTTCAGTCCATGAATGACGCTCTTTATGAAGATGATATGTTTTGCAAGAAACGTGAGACTGTAAGATCCTACAAAATGAGTTCAGAACAGCCCGCGTGACACATTCGCTTTCTTCCCCTTAGAAGACGTCGCTCTGTGAATTCGTTCGGCTCGTCTCCTGAAACCGCAGAGGTGCCCTCGGCATGCGCTGATGTCAGAGTTCCCTCCACTGCGCTACACATCTTTGTGAGTGACACTTTCGCTGTTTTTATTTCATGCATCCTTCATTCTGTTGATCTTCAGAGGTCAGGCTTCAAAGGTCAATGATGTGATGTAAAAGGTCTGATATCCAGGTCTTCTCCCAGTCCTTTTACCCCTCCCAGCAGCCCCTCTTCATTTTTTCCCAGCATGCTCTAGTTGTGCATTGCGCATTGCTGGTTTGAGGTGGCTGTTGATACTATGGATGTTTTTGCTGAATAAGAGTCTTTTAGAGAATCAAGTGAGACCTCAACAGCAGCGTCCAACAGAACTACAACACAAAGGAGGGCTGGACGGGAGGAGAACGTTAAACTGGTGCATGATCTCAAGTTTTCAAGCTGAGACCTCTAAAACAAGCTCATAACAGGAGAAAACCATGTTTATTTTACCAGTTCTGCTTGAAAGAGGAAGGCACCAAGTCATTTGGTTGAATTTCCATCTCATTTATAGTCAGTTTGGAGAATCTGAATGTTAGAAGTTTTTAAAGCAACAACGGGAAGTCAACCTACATATTGGTTCACTTATAGCACTGTAAATTTAATTTAATTGAGTTCAAATTAACTTGATTTTCAAACTGCTTGAAATACTGGTTAAACTAATTATTTCTTTTCCCAAATTTATGAATATTTCTCATTTAGGGTCATGAATGTGCATGCAAAGTTTCAACACAAATGTGATTTGGAAAGACTGTACAAATTTCGTTTCAACTTTTGCGTTGGTATCTTATTCACTCCCCCATTGACCCCCATTGTTTTCCATGCAATTCACCAAAAATAATTTCACAGAAATTAAAATAAAACTTAAAAATTAAATATTTATATTAAATATTTAAAATTAAATATTTTATTTTGTGGGTGTGCAGTTAATTTTGAACATAAAAATAGGCGGGTCAAATTATAAATCTCCTATAAATGTGAAATAAAAAAAATAAAAAATAAGTTTTTATAAATAAATTGTAATTAAAATGTATATGTGCAGTAAATATTGTAAATGCGTGTACATTTATTTAAAAAATTTTTTAAATCTAATTGCATTTTACATATTCACAAATAAAAATGATCTCTTTCATTTTTTGAATTGTTTTTAAATCACATTATCACAATATATTGATATCACTATTTTTAATTAAATTTTTAAATATAGATAGATGAACTTTTTTTTTTTTTGTCTGTATTTTACACACACATATTACAATTTATAAATTATATATCCTTTTTTTGTTTGTTTTTTTTTTTTACTTATCAGCCGCTAAACTTCACAACATAAAGCATATAACTATTTTAATTTCTCATATTTAGTTTTTTAGTCTCTGACAAGCTACAATAGTTTTCTGTTTTTGTAAGAATCTGTAGCGTCAATTTTTGACAAATTGTATGGAAACCAATGGGAGTCAATTTGACCCACAACACAAAACCCAGATTTTCAACACAACAGGCGGTTTGAATCAGAAATGTTTAATTTGAATCTCCAAAAGCAGAACCGTGAAACCCATAATCTGCCTCAACTGATTGTTTTCAATGTGTTTGTGTGTAGGACGCCCATGATGGAGAAGTGAACGCCGTGAGGTTTAGTCCCGGTTCCCGTCTGCTTGCCACGGGAGGAATGGACCGCAGAGTGAAGCTCTGGGAGGTCATATCTGGTACTGTACATCTATATTATCATTCACAGTTTTGTCAGGGCTCAAAGGTCAGTGATGAGATGTAAAAGGTCCGAAGCCTTCGTCTCCTTCCAGTCCTTCTGTCCCTCCCAGCAGCCTCGCTTCATTTTTTTTCCAGCCTGCTCTAGTCGTGCATCGCTGGTTCGAGTTGGCAGCTGATATTATGGATGTTTCTGCTGTATATTTAGTCTTTTAGAGAATAATAAGACTTAATGACAGCAGCGTCAAACAGTAACACAACACACAGGAGGGCTGGACTCAAGGAGAACGTCTGACAGGCTCATGATCTCAAGTTTTCAAGCTGAGACCTTCAGTCGTTTCAAAGAGGAAATTGGCCAAATTGTGCGTTATGCCAGTTCAGTTTCACAAGGTGTAATGAAACAACTGCAGAAACAAAGGTGCTTGTAGATGTTCAGTTTTGTGTGTGGGGGGTTTTAAAAGCTTTTTTTGTGTCTCTAGGTCGATGTGAACCTAAAGGTGCGCTGACGGGCAGTAATGCTGGAATCACCAGTATAGAGTTTGATAGTGCGGTGAGTTATTCTGCCTACATTACCATTAACATTACATCTTTGAATAAGAATACAGCTGCTAATGAAAGAAAAGAATATGTGACATGAGTCAGATAGTCTTAACCTAGACCCCTATGATTTTCATAATGCAGAAAACATTGAGGAATTGAGGAAATCCATAATTTACTGTATAATAAAGGAATTTGGCATGAATTTTTGGCCAGTTTTTGGATGAATAAATGAATGTGTGAGTTCACAAGCATTTCATCATTTCATTTCATAAAATCAAATACACACTAAAACGTAACTACAAACCAGCAAATTAAAAGTTTGGTTAAACTTAATTATGCCAGAAATTTCATTATTAAAAAGTCATAATTTATTTTTTCAATAAATTAAAATGATAAATTAGTAAATAAAAAATCAATATCATATTGTAAAGGAATTTGTACATTTTCATTTTAGAAGATTAAATTGTTTAAGTTTTATGAATTTTTTTATGAATTGATTAGATATGCTTTTTGATTATTAAAATTTAAGTAACCTGTTAAGTTAGAACCCAGAAAAAATACAATTTAAAACAGAGGTTGGGAAAAAATTCAAATGAATTTCATTGGGCCCTAAAGACCTCACTAATTGATTTGACAATTGCGAATTCTCCAAGTTTTGTGAAATGAAAATTCTATTTAATCTATTTTGTAGATGCATGACCTTATTCTGAACAATTCATACATGTCTTTTCTTGTTTTTTTTTCTTTTCTTTTTTTAATTATCTATTACCTCAAAATTTTTCATTCAAATTCCCAACAAAACCATGATTTTCTGCTTATTATAGCATAAACAAAACATTTACATTTATTCATTTAGTTGATGCTTTTATCCAAAACAACTTATAGAAATGACATTTAAATCCATTTAAACACATAAATCTGCTAAACATTCCTTTTGTCTTAAGAGTTCACTGTCATATACAGATGACCTCCAAGATTTGAACGATATGGACTAAAAGCCACAAAAGTTGAACTGTATTCAATGGCATCTTCATGAATTCAATTATTTCAGATCACGAATCATTCAGTGTACCTATACCATGTACTAAATATATTGAGTTTTACTGTGACTGATAGCAGTGTGTTTGTGCTCTGCAGGGCTCATATCTACTGGCTGCGTCTAATGATTTTGCCAGCAGAATCTGGACGGTTGATGACTACAGACTGCGGGTGAGGATTTCACTGAAAACACAGTCGTACATGCGTGTTAGCATATAGACAAAGATTTGAGTAGTTGTTTTAGTCCAAACACACATTTAGCTGAAAATGTTATGAAGGTTTTAAGTCATATTGACAATATAACATCTCTTATTGTTCATGTTGTTCATGCATTTAATTACTGATGGTTTTAGTGTATTTTTTTAGTGTATTTCTAGTGTAAATTATCAAACATTTTACAAATTATATGCATGCAAGTTTTGCTTACTTTTTCTAAATAAAAATACCGATGGAGATTATTATTGTCTTGTGATTTACTGACAGCAAATGCATGAAGATCTGTGTTTAAAGTTCACTAAGGTTTATTTGTTGGCTCAAAGGTCAGTGATGTGATGTAAAAGGTCTGATGTCCAGATCTCCTTCCAGTCCCCTCGTCCC
>CM077253.1:2404059-2409059 GCA_039654775.1 Spinibarbus caldwelli | reverse complement strand
TGATTGTCCTATTGACTGCCAAATAAATTAAACTGTCAAGGTCCAGAAAAGTATGAAAAACATCGTCAGAATAGTCCATCTGCCATCAGTGGTTCAACCGTAACGTTATGAAGCGACGAGAATACTTTTTGTACGGAAATAAAACAAAAATAATGACTTTATTCAACAATTCGGCACCGTAGCAGCGTTTTGGAGGGTATCGCTGCACGCAAAATGCGTATGCTCTTTTGTGTCAGCCGCGACAAAAGGATACGCTTTCTACGTGGATTTACACTTTGATTTGAACGCAAACAGTGCATCCCTATGTCGCGGCTGACACGGAAGAGCTTTTTGTCAACTGAAGGCCATAGACGTAAAATATTTAAAAAATGTAAATGAATATTTCAATAATTTAATAACACACATGCCAGGTAATGGTCACATGACATGCACGTAAACAGATAAAAAAAAAAAAAATTCTTGTTTTTATTTTTATATATGTGACCCTAGAGCACAAAACCAATCTTAAGTCGCTGCGGTATATTTGTAGCAATAGCCAAAAATATATTGTATGGGTCAAAATTATAGATTTTTCTTATATGCCAAAAATCATTAGGACATTAAGTAAAGATCATGTTCCATGAAGATATTTTGTAACTTTCAAACATTCAAACCCACAAGCTTTTAACATTTCAAATCCTTAAGCTTTTATTTTAACGGATTGTTGGCTATTTATGTTAATGTTAATGTTACATTTGATATAATTAATTAGCTATTCATCAACATGAAAACCTTATTAAAAACACAGACTGCATTTATAGTGCACATTTATGAACTCTTGAGTGTTTGTGTTTTCAGTCCTGATGGAAGTTACGTGGCGGCTGGTTCTGCAGACGGCGTTCTGTACATTTGGGACGTTCTAACTGGGAAACTAGACAAAACCCTTGATAAGGGTCACAGGTGAGCAGGACATCACTCTCTCTTTCACACACACACACACACACACACACAGACACAGGCAGGCTGTGTTTGGAGTGGAGTACTAGTGTACTACTCACTGCATTCTGTGAAGTATATTCTCAATATTGCCAATCATTTGTTTTATTCCGCAATGCAAATTACAAACAAAGATTTGTCATGTGACCTCCTAGTCATCAGTTCTAAAAATGTGCATTTTAAGTGCATTGCATTATAAGAGGCAGTATTTCACACTTTTCTGATTGTACACTGCATATTTTAGGAAATGTAGCAGGTGATCTGGCTATTATTATATTTATAAACCAAATTCACACGCACAGTGTCTCTGTGGGTCTTAGAAGGGTTTCGAAGAGGTCTTAATTCACCCCACCACAATTTAAAGGGATAGTTCAACCAAAAATGAAAATTCTCTGATTTATTACAAATTCTGTAATTCATCTCTTGAAATTAGACCAGAAAGTCTTCATTCATTCAATCATGGCATTAAATGTTGAATTCTTCCCTATATATATCTTTCTCTGTATTTCTTTGTTTTCCAATACAAATATCTAAATAGCCTTAATTCAAGATGCATTTGCTTGAGATGCTAATTGAAGATTTGTTTACTGAGAAACTGAACAAAATTAAGTTTGTGCTTAAAATTTGAACAAATGTCAACTGGGTTTGAAACTTTGTTTTCTCTTTGAATTAAAAAGATTTTTCTGAGCCTATTGGCAGATATTTTGTTCTGTTTTAAGGAAGGAAGAACACTTTTTTTGCATTGTGGTCTGGTAAAGTTATGTCCATATTCTAGTGTTTGGGAGCAGAGCTATTAAAGCCTTTAAAAAGCTATTAAAACCTCGTTTTTTGTTTGTAAAATGAGTTCGAAAGTGATAGAGATTGGTTGGACATTATATTTTTTAGACTTTGAAGTCTTGCTAATACAGGACATTTGTGACCCTGAACCACAAAACCAGTCATACGGGTCAGTTTTTTTAAATTGAGATTTATACATCATCTGAATAAATAAGCTTTCCATTTGATGTATGGTTTGTTAGGATAGGACAATGTTTGGCTGAGATACAACTATTTGAAAATCTGGAATCTGAGGGTGCAAAAAAATCTAAATATTGAGAAAATCGCCTTTAAAGTTGTCCAAATGAAGTTCTTAGCAATGCATATTACTAATCAAAAATTAAGTTTTGATATATTTATGGAAGGAAATTCACAAAATATCTTCATGGAACATGATCTTCACTTAATAGCCTAATGATTTTTGGCATAAAAAAAGGATAATTTTGATCCATACAATGCATTTTTGGCTATTGCTACAAATATACCTGTGCTACTTAAGACTGCTTTTGTGCTCCAGGGTCACATTTACATTAAGAGACCATATTAGAGTATTGTGTCTATGCATACTGCAAAAATAGTATGCATAGTATGCCATTCTGAACATACTTGTGTTTAACAAATAACAGCTATACAAATGGATTTCGCTAAACGTTGTCTTTTTGTCCTGTTTGTAGTTCTGCCATAAATTCGGTGTCCTGGTCTCCATCGGGTGCATATGTGGCCAGCGTTGAGAAAGGCAGCAAGGCCGTGCTTTGGTCTGACATGTGACCAGCTGCTGATTGGATGAAACAGACTGTAAATTCAGGAAGAAAGTGAGCCCACCCTCACGTCCCACTGGCCTCTTGAACTACCTTTCCCACAATGCCATCTGTTTGGCTTTCTGTGTACCTGTGCTGCCTGCCTGTATGATCGGACGGCACTGTACACACATTATACATATTTATATCAGCTTTCATGTACTGTTTGTCTCACACACACTCGATGTGAGATGATGGAGATTACACAAGTGACTCTCACTGTCCTACACGACTCGTACTGCTTGTTTTAACATGGCTTTAAATAGTGTGTGTTTGTGTGCGTTTACTGTCTGAGTTTATGCTTTGCCTTATACAGATACAGGCCATTAAGCTGTGTGTGTGTGTGTGTGTGTGTGTGTGTGTGTGTGTTTGTTTGTGTGTGCGTGTGTTGAATGCAGTTCCAGTTGAGCTCTATGGATGGCACTGTTCACAAAATATTTTTCCTAGAGTTCTGGAAATCCCACATCTCCCCATGAATAAAACACATGTATTGAACAGGAACCCAATTTTATTTAGGATGAATCTCACAAATTAATGTGTTTATTCTCCTAAAATCAAAAGAAAACATTTTGCTTAAAATAAAGACTTTGTTTTTTGATAATTTGAATTGACTTTATGATATTTAAACACATTTAACCCTCATTTTCTAATTGCATTGCAAAAATGTCATTGTCATAAATGAAAAATTAATTATCATAATGTTATACAGTAATAATCATCCTGTCCATAAAGTGTTTTTTTTTTATGAAAATCTGCATAAATTAAAGCCAGTGCAAATGCCATTTATTATTTAGTTATAACAAATATATTTTATTTTATATATTATAATTAAATTTTTGTATTTCTTTCCACATCAAAGTAATTTTACACCACACCAGAATTATTTATTTTGGGTTGCAGTAATGAAAATTTTGTGGGGAAAATGTGATATATAAAAAAAAAAAAAAAAAAAAAAAAAACAGCCTTAATTTTCTTTATGCAAAATGTCAATTCTTTTTTTTTTTTGCAAAACATTTTGGGGGAAATGTGTTTGAATTAAAATAAAAAACAACAACGTACATGCATAAAATAATATTAACAATCTAAAACAAACATAAAAATTATTACTATAGACAATTCTAAAAACAGGCATAAATTTCTTTATGCAAAATGTAATTTCTTTATTTTTATTTTGTTGTGAAGTATCACTTAATTTTCTGTTTCTGTATTTGTTGATGCTCCGATTATTTGTCACATTCAAAAAAACTAAATTTGTGCCATGCATGAGAGATTCAAAAATATTTCCCACAATTCCTTCCTATAGTTTACGTTTATTTTAATCAGCTGATTAATAGGTGTCAGTTGGGTAGAGGGAAAGAGTTATAAAACATATTTTGGCTCGACACCATATTTAATTTCACACAAATGAAAACGAGATTGTGTCACTTATTATTTCGACCAAACACAGCACTCTTTGTCCTAAGCCCCTCCCCTCAGATCCCAGATGAGCGTGTGCATGTGGTGAACGGGTAGTGCATGCAGTGATGCTGAATGTATGCAGTGAGAAGTGTGTGTGTTTTAATGGAGAAAGCGATGCTCTGTTGTAGTTTATTTTTATTTTATTTTTATTTCATACGCTGCACACAAGCTCATATCCTTACAGCGTTTCCTCCAAGCATGACGTCTGTTTCAAATACTGTATCAAACTCTTACGCAGACACTCTCCTTGAGCTGTTTTGCGAAGGAAAACAAGTGCACTTGTGATTCGCTCTGATGCCAGCAGCAGAACTGGTGACACTCGCACTTAAAAACGACTGTAATGCACCTTCATACTCGACCGAACACCAGAACTGATGTATCTGGCTCAGTTTAAGACACTCTCGTCCCCTCGTGCTCAGCGCTGGAGTCTGTCGAGGTGCCTAACAAGTGCACTTGGTTTCAGATGGTGAGTGGAGGGGACTGCACACTTTATGGATGACTTGTGGGTGTGGCTTGTGTTTAGCTCCGCCCTTTCTGATGCATTTGTGGGTGGGGCTGAGAGTGGGCCGGCTTAAACTGCGGACTGTGGAAGATAATTGTTGCTAATGTATATGAGGTCTCTGTATATGTCTGCTTAATGTTTGCACACCATAAAATGTGTGGGACGTCACTTGTTTGTTTTTGTCTTTTTTTTTAAACTGGAAAGTTATGCATGAGTGATAGTTATATTTATCTTTATAGCATCTCTGTATGGACATCAGAGAGTTGGGGTGAGGTTTCTCGAACCTCTGTGTAAATGAGATGAGAACGATAAGAGGGTCTTGTATAATCCCATGAGCTGACATCAGCACTCAGACTGCTGAGATTGACAACACGGTCTTAAATTGCAGGCTTTATCGACCTACAAGCACCTGCTGATGATCGTTCGGCCACCTCTTTCATTAATCGCCCACA